>VZTD01003424.1:1811401-1814773 GCA_013397725.1 Rhagologus leucostigma | reverse complement strand
GCTCCGGCGCTGCGCCGCCGCTCCCCCGGGGCCGGAGCCGGGGCCGGGCCGGGCCGGAGCCCTTCGCGCCGGGCCTGGGCCCTCCGCACCGCCCGGGCCTGGCAGGGCACGACAGACCCCGCGAGCTGGGCGTGACACGCACCCTGTCATAAATCGAGGAGGTCTAATTGCTGCACGGCGCGCTATCCTGCTATTTGTACAAATAAAAGACCCCGTCTTGATGCAAAATAAACACAAAAGCACTGTTGTGACTATAACAGGGAGTCATATACTAATTTATATAATAAGTGGTTGTGCACGCTTTATTCAAGATTATGGCTGCAAGAAATGGCATGAATTGCTGGGTGTGTTTAATGCTGGATTATAGCAATTTGAAACATGTCAAACACATGGCTAATGCCTCATGCTTCACTCATTCTTGCGTAAACCTGCATAGCCACCATCCATTATAGCCTTGGTAACAACACAATTCTGCAAGTAAATATTGTTACACTAAGTAACCTTTCAATTCAAGTTGTTTAGGAAGAGAAAATGCAATCTTGTGCAGTCAGTTCCAGTGTCAGTTTAATGTTTCAAAAGGGAAGTGGTGTAGAGAATAAGTATCTGTACAGTGACTTGCCGGTTTAAAACACACACGCGTGCACGTGCGGGCGCACGGGCGCATAGAAAACGTCCAGTTCACTGCAGGGGAGAAAAGTAAAACTGTAGCTTCTAACTTAACAAGGTGGAGTGTTTCTTTTTTTGGTATGGGTGATAGCTTGGCTACTGTGGCAGGATTAGGTATTCAACCTGCAGTGCAACCACGCACTAAAATGATCTACAATTTCACTCTCTCTTGCAGACAGCAGCAAATATTTTCCCCATACCTTTGTTTAAAATACCGGGTAGCAGAGCTTGTATCTCACCTTTGGCACCAAGAGTTATAGAATCACAGCAGAAGTAGGTGCTGGTGAATGTGTCTGTGGATGTGGGTGCGTGTGTGCATGTGTGCCTGTGTAGGCATGCTCATGACTGACAGCGAGTGTGACAGCAAGAGAAAAGAGAAGGATTAGAAAGTATGAATGTGTATAAATGTATGTAAACAGGGACCTGTATATTTTTTCTTGTCTTATTTGAATTACCAAACTTACTGCCCTACTATCTGGCTGATACCTATATATTTCCTTTGTATTTACTTACGATTATTTTGGTAACAATCTGCACTACTGTTGTAAAAACAAGAAAAAAAGTACATTAGTTTGCTTAGTGAGATGTTGCTATTATTATCAAATTGTTTTGCTGCCAGTAACTCAAGTTACTGATACATAGACATCAGAAATGATCCTCATTTAGATGTTTTCAGTACTTCACTTTGTGAAGATTTTGAGTTGATAGTGCATACACACACAAGGGCGTAGATTCACGTGTATTTGTGTGTCTATGCGAGAGAAAAGAAGGGAAAAGAAAAAGATTCTATGCTCTTGCTTTCTCCAGCAGCCCTTTTTCAGTTGCTGCCAGTGAGGAGGGGGCTGAGGCCAACCACTACAGTGCATTACTCGAGCCAAAGTTTTAGTGTTGTTTTTCAAAATACCCTTTTAAAACTACAAAAAAAACCCCCACACTTTATTTTTAACATATAATTATAGGGTCTCTTTTTTCTTCATAAAAATGTTTCAGTGTTTCTTCCACTTCACTTCAAAATAAATTGCCGTTTCTAGTATTGTTACTCTGTAGTTTTGTTCTGTCTGTACCCAGCTGTTGGATCGGATTTGTTGTTTTCTATTGCCAGAGTAGTGTTACTGGTCGTGTTATATTAAAGCTGATTCTGCTGGCTCACAGACACTTTAACTTTAAATGTAGAGCCTGAACTACACTCTGGGGCTTTGCAAGGATACAAAATCCACAAGACATAAAACCCTCTGGTTAATATGAACTGGAAGACATTTAACCCTTCTTTGCTAATTGTAATGAAACAGTCAGAGAGATGTAAAAACAGGAGGGATGATGTATTTATTTATTACATTTCTGGGTGTTTTGTAATGTTTTGATTATCTAACATTTACACCCCTTTGCCCTTTTAATGTGCCTGGCTAAATGTACCAGTGTTATTGTCTAACGTTTGAATTTGTAAAAGATGAACCTGTCTGTTGGTTAAATCTTTGTTTGACTAAAAGAGGATTAACGTTTGAATTTCCCAAATTTCCAAATCCTTGTAACGATACAGCTGATGAAGTGTTTTAAATAAATTTCCACTCTGATATACATGTCTTTTTATTGAAAGTAAATATTGTAAAAATCGGAAAGGGCTGTCTGCTTCCACAGTTGTGGCATACCCGCATTAGAATTTTCATATAACTACTAAGGGCAATCAGACCCTTTTCTCTGAATATTTTAAACATTGTACATGTAAAATTTATGCCTAATTTGAATACTTATTAGCTGCCTAATCTCAGAAAAGAGTATTAGCTTTGTTTTTGCCTTGTAAAATTCATCACTGCTTGTATCACATTTTCCATTTCTATTATTTTTCTTCACTGATGTTCATAACTGTTTCAGAAGGACTGTTTCTTCATAAACACATCTGGTGCTGCTGTTGTTTACTG
Source organism: Rhagologus leucostigma (assembly GCA_013397725.1). NCBI lineage: Eukaryota > Metazoa > Chordata > Aves > Passeriformes > Rhagologus > Rhagologus leucostigma. Next base: position 1,812,191 of record VZTD01003424.1, on the reverse strand, counting down.
GGCTGTAACAGCTGCCCTCCTTTATGTTAACTGTGTTTGTGTTTAGGTTTTTTGCATCCTGTTTATTTCTGACCAGATCATCCTTAAATAACTCAACTTTTGCTATTTTAACATTTTTCACACAATATATACTTTCACTTTATCTTGTAGGAGCATGTTTGTGGTAACTCATACTGCATTTTAATTAATATCCCATGCACATAGTTGAAGTTGTAATGATCCTTTTCCTGCTGTTTTTTTTTTTTTTTCTTAAGAAAGGGCAGTTGCTCATACTTTGCAAGGGAACAAATAGCGAAGTTAAATAATTAGGCTGAACAGCAAGCTTTGTTTCCTTTCCCGAGTTTGCTTACACACCCCTCTCCCTTTCGAGGTGTTTTTTAAAATCACAGCTCAGCCAGGTTGTTGTGAGGACTCTTGTCAGTAGGTCGGGAGTGAGGATGAAGGAAGGGAGCTCCATTCTGACCCTGCAAGAGCAGGAGAGGACTTTGGTGGCTCTGAGAAGAGACGCTGACCTTTCCATATTACAGATACAAAATGCGCCTTGAAATTCTGGTTTGTAAGGGCACGTTGGTTCTTTATTTACTGCAAAGATTTCAACTGATCTTGGCAGGACATCTCATTGCTATCCTGAAAGTACAGTATATTTATGCAGTGAAAATGATAAAACATTTATTACTGTAGAGAAGGTAATATGCATAATTTATGCTGTTTTTAGCACAATCATTAGTGATATTCTTGATAGATTTTATTTCCAGCTTTCATATCTAATACATGCCTGGAAAATTAATTT
>VZTD01003424.1:1806401-1808901 GCA_013397725.1 Rhagologus leucostigma | reverse complement strand
AATTGTATGCATAAAAATAGATATAAAAATTTAATATTGTTTTCATTGAAAATCATGCCATCATCTTTATTCAGGTGTTCAGATTATAACAGAATTTTAGAATCTTTGTTGAGAAAGAGTGTATCAAATTGGTGAATGTGTTTAGAAAACTAAATTTAAGTGAAATACTTTAAAACACAAAAATACTAACAGAATAATGTGCCACTTATATGTTTCTCGAAGTAGCAGTCCTAGGCATGTGTAGCCAATTTGTCTATACAGCCAGAGATTCCAGTAGATAGCATTTGCAAAGACCACAGAGAATTACAACTGGAGATGAAAATATCCAGTTGAGTACTAATAACAGACAGGTTCTGAGGGGACAGGCTTAGAAGTGACAATCTTTTCTTCAAAACTGTGATTAGATCTTAAATAAGCAGACAGGCAAAGTAAAACCATGGGTACAGTTAATAGGACTCAAGAGGCATTTTATGGTAGGGTCTGCACCATAGGATTTAAATACAACTTGAGTTAGGCGTATAAATCCTTCTATAAAATATGTTGATGTGAAACATAAACACTAGTAAACATACAGTAGGATGTCCTTCAGATAACGGGCATAGCTTTGTGCTACTTTTGCTTTTCTTCCTCCTTTTTCTGTTTTTTTTTTTTTTTCCCCCTATTTTTGACCAGATGCCTTTGGAAATATGAATTAAGAGGAAAATGATGGCTTCTTTTATTATTGTCACTGTAGTGACTCTCTAAAATGATATTTTTAATATGTGACTTGTCTAGAAAACTTTGACATGTAGAAAAACAGAGGAAAGCCTATTGCACCAGCAATTATTATTCTTAAGATATTTTTATTGTTTAAGTATGTGCAAGATGTACTCATCTCATGGTTTAATGTTCTGGATTTGGCTTCTCTCAGTCATTTTACTGGGAGTCTTCTAATAGACAAACTGAGTTATTTATAGCTTTTTCTAAAGGAAGCAAGTAAATGATTGCTGGTTTTAATAATTTCCTTCAACTGGGCAGCTACGTAAAGGGATGCTAATGCTTAAGAAGAGGTTTATCAGCCAAGTAAAATCACAAAATGAGTTTTTATTGTGGCATGAATATTTACTGGGGAAAGTTAAACAAGAGAAATTTTAGGCTATATAGAAGACCAACTAAGGCCAGGCTAAGTTAAATTTTTTAAGCTATATATGTATGGATTTACAGGAAGTAAATAAGATAAAAAAGACTTTATTATGTTCTTGTAAGCAATTATAGGGAGTTTGGACACTCTTGTTATTTGCTTGATGAACTATGTTGTTGTGGTCTTTATATAGAAATGAGAAGTTTGACTTAAATCAGGGATTTAAGTACTCCTCCATGTATCAAGAGAGAATGACAGTATTCTATAATATATTGTAATATATACTTGGTGATAAATGGATTGGGTGCTGTCACAAGTCATCAGGTCGGCTTTGAAGATGTATGACTAGGATGTAAGCGACTTCTTATCTTGCTGTTGATATTTATAAATTTATAAATATTGCTAAAATGAATGTAGAATTTTATTTTAAAAATATGGTGCAAACTGTAATCTGCCCAGACTTGTTTCTTCTTTTTTTGGCTTACGGTGAGCGTTCTCTCTTGTATGTGTACAGTCGGACACTTCTGAGCTTTTCACTTTCATTTTTTTCCTTGTATGTTAAAATCAGTGTTAGACACTAGAATGTATAATACATGGAAAAAGCATATCCTTGATTAAATACATTGACAGATTATTCTGCATTAGATGTAGAATTTTATTTTTATATTAAGTTTGTAGAATTAATTGTTTGTGTCACTAAGGTCAAAATAGTTGCTAAAAAACCATGATTGCTTTACAGGGTAGATTTGAGCTTGCATTTTGAGTATTCATTAAGTCAATGCTACCAAGATAATATTTTAAAATGTTTTATGGGAATTTATTGCTTAGAAGCTGTTTCAGTTGACTATGTATAATTTTATTTCTTCAAAGCAGTTTTATTTTGTTAGTATATCATTACTGGCATTTTATTGATACAAAATACGAATAGTATTTCCAAAAGTAAAAATATGATGCTAGCATTCAGGTTATCTTAATGATGGAAAAATAGAAGTTTTGCTTTCTTATGTGTTTTTTCCTTGTGATTATTTTAAAAAGGATGAGGAAAATAATAGGGGGGAGTTTGTTTATTGTGTGAAGTCTCGAATTAGGTGTTAACAAAATTTATGTTTCTATGTTGGACAGTAGTTCTATTTACTAAACCACTAGAAACTTGCATTTTGACTCTTTGAAAGAGAAAGTAATTTTCTCATGCTGTAGAGGAAGTTTGTATTGAAAAGTGACATTAAAATATGCAGCTGCTACACCTGTAGCGAAAGCTGATGCCATAAAGCATACTGATGATATGTAAGTTAAATAGAAAACTTCTTACTGCATCTGATTGTACTTATTATTACTTAAATTGACCTTGTCATATTAGGCAAAAATGCCTCTTCCTAGTGA
>VZTD01003424.1:1771401-1801401 GCA_013397725.1 Rhagologus leucostigma | reverse complement strand
AAGCTAAGATCACCAAAAAGAATATTAAAGAAAGCTGGAGTATAGCTTAACTTCTTAGGAAGTTTCTTGGTGGGGAATCTCATGATAATGAGAAAGAAGTGCCATCATATAGTTTGACCAATGGAGCTTGAAGACAACATAGCATATAGCACCAGTACACCGATATAAATCTATGAATAACAGATGTCATCTAATCAACGCACTGGAAGAAGATGAGGAAGATGATGTAACAAGAAACAAAAATGTTACCCAACCAAACATATGTGTATTTATAAATACATATGATTTTATCTGAAATAATAAATTGATTTAGTGTGAAATTAGTTTGGTTAAGTGTATCAGAGGAGAAATAGGTATTTTAAATTGATGGGTTTAATGTCAGAATGACAGTCACAGCTGACAGCTATTTGGTACGAGAGGTATTTCTGTCTCAATTTATTTTTTTCCATAAATAATTGCTTTTATCTGCATAGAGAATGTAATCAGTATGATTTGGTTTTTCTTCAGGGATCTCAGAACACAAAGAAGCAGAACTTGTATGTATGTAGATGTCTAAAGAGGGCCCTGCTAAGTATGTAACTAATTTTAGGAAGCGTACTGGGTCACCAATTCTATACAGTGGACATCAAACTAATCTACAAAGAAACAGTCGATTGTATTGAAAATTTAAAATATCCCACAGTATGCCAGTCAGTCAAAGGAACAAATGCCCTGTACCTCCTCTCCAACACAATTGTGCAAATAGTTTAAGCTATCAGAATACAATCTGAAGATCCTTTTGAAGCTAAGTGTGATTTGTAGGAATTAGATTGGGCAGCTTCTCTTCGTACGAGAATCTGAATAGATGGATTTTACATTTCTGAGTGCGCATATTAGGCTTGAAATTACTTTGTAGTCACTTTGCATTACTTTGTGTAGAGTCTTTGCAGTCAAAGGGCTGTTTAAGCCCGAACAGAATTTATTATTATGATGATATTGCATGGTATGAATTGTTTACATATTGCCATTTATAATAATTCAAGTTTGATCTTAGATTTAGAGATAAAAGAAAAACTAATATGTCCTGTCTTTCAGGGATAGTAGCAATAAAGCATTGCTCAGAGTAGGCTGCTTTAAATAAGAGGCCATAGATGCTTCTAGTACTGACCTCTAAATTACTATTCGTTTTATTACTGTGAGAATTTCTTTTATATCTGTAAACTGATTCTCTCTTCTTATGCCCAGTGAATTTTTCCACCTGCTGGCTTTGGCTCTTCCTCCATGGGGTCTCCTTTCTCTCATTCTTTCTGCTTGCTTTGTATTTGTCATTGTTGGCTCAGTTCTTCATTGTGCTCCCTTCACCTTTACCCTTACTTGTCTGTCTGTCTTGGCCTCACAAACTTCTGCTTCTGTGGATTTTTCTCCATCAAGCTTGATGCCTGTGCATACCAAACTTTTAATCTCTTCTATTTAACAAAGTCAATCTCTCTGTGGCTGTTGTAGTTTATAAAGGAGATGTTTTAAGAAGATGGATGTTTTGATCTTAGAATAGTGTGTAATTATGTACAAAATACTTGGAAATGCAGTCTTGAAAGACAGAATTAACAGGCAGGGCCCAATCCTGTTGAAACTCTTACCAAAAATATTTGTCTACCTAAGGTGTAGATAACAAACAAATTTGTAAAGACGAAATGTTGTCACTGGAGTCTGTGCTATTAAACCGTGACCAAGAAATCTGGGGATAGAAGGAATGATGAATTGTTACCCAAATCCAAGGAGCTCAGCATCATGTCATGTTCCATCAAAATGGGTGGGTGTCTGCTCAAAATCAAAGACTGAGTATGACAACATTAAGTCATTTTCAGCAAGAACTTCAACAAAATAGATTGACCCATGGAAGAAATTGACTTTAAGACTAAGATGTAGGTTGTGATGTAAAGCCTGTCTTCTTCTTTGGGTTGCCTAGAAGGGGTACAGTCAAGAAGATGTAACTTCCTTGTGAAGCTGTTTTTTCTGAGCTAACTTTAACCTCGCCTCTCTGTGTGCTGCTAATGATGTACATACAGTGTTTTAGACCACCGTAAAATCTCAGCTACCTGAGTATTTACCTGCGTTCTTTAACTTGTAGTTTGCCCTGAGCTGTGTCTGTCACTACAGGCAGTATCCACTAACCTAGTTAAAACTTATCCCAGGTAAGTTTGTCTTCCTGTGCCAGAGTCAAAGCAATGGGTGCATTATAGATGTATTCCCTTATATGTGAAGGCTACAGTTACTATTTCTGTATTGTATTTGTTGTGAAATTCCCTATGTTATGCACCTGATCAAAATTGTTCAAATTGCTAGGTCTTTAGGATGATGTAATATCAACCTGTCAGTGTGTGTTTTGCAACATGTATGTGTGACATCTGTGCATATGAGTAGGACATAAGTACATGTGATTTTAGAATGTGCTCCTTTTATAAATCAAATCCAAAATATTTAACCTAGTTGATGTTTGTTGAGGTACACAGATTGATTCCAGGAGAATCCATGCATTTTTTGTTTGTTGCTCATCTTTGCTCTATGATCTTTTTATATACTTAAAGTTCTTCTGGTTAAGATTCATCAGTTGCCTCTCTCCAAACTGTGCAAGAATGTAACTGTGCTTCAAACTGTGCTGACAGTTTTCACATTTAAAAGTCTTCAAACTGTAAAGTTAATTTGTTATCTAAGAGTGTTATTTCTTTGAAATTCTTTTATCAAAATGAAAAAAGGAAGGAAAGACTGCTGTTCTCTCTGTGTCGTATCTCCAGGTAGCCTATAAATAATAAACTTAGTGTTTTGTTTTATTAATCCTTTTAACTGTATCCTAAAATACAGAAATTTATAGCAAAGCTTTCCGGTAAGTAAGAAGGCTTTCATTTCACAAGTTATTTTTCCAGGTGCAGCATCAGTCCATCCTTTGGTGCACTCCAAACCTGTGCATCTTACTACGTTTTGTACTGCACACTTCCAACAAGCATCAGAAACTGTTGGTTATTGGTTTTTTGGTTTTGTTTTTTTTGTCTTAAAGCTGTTTTTTTCAAGTGATTTTATGCTTTTGGCTCTCTTCTTCATTCTTCTAGACATTGTTTTGTGGAAACAGAAACAGTTATTCTTGTGTTGATCTTTGAGGCTTTGCTATCAGTTTTCTCAGGAGAATTGCAAAGAACAGCCTATGTTCTCTTTCTCTTAAATTGTACAGGGCATAAGGAACCATCCAGTCCCAGACTTCAAGATTTGGCTTTGCAAATAAATAAAGTTAACAATAGCACCTGTGATCTGATATAGACAGCATTAATGCAAACAGAGCTCTTGTGCTGGTGGATCTGAGATACAAGATATACTGAAAGTTCTGTTGAAAACTGTCCTGATTTATAAATGGATTGTTTCTAATAGTCCTTTATCTCAGTTAGTCCTCCTTTAGGACAGTAATGGTCAAAAAGAAAAAAAAAAATGTTGCAGGAAAAAAATGCAAGTAGCATGAAAGATGTGTCAGGGTTACTATGAAACAGTGCCTTGTACAAGATGCTGTCTATCTGGTTTATATAGTGAACTTAGAAATAAAGGAGTAGGAACCCTAGTATGCTTGAGCTGTTACCTCTAACAGTAAAGAGAAAAACAATTTGAATGTGATTATCAAATGTAATGCAGAGATCTTACAAGTGAGTGTATGTATTTTTCCTAAACCAGACCATCTCCCAGGTCTTTACAGATGTGGAAGAACTAACACATTATGAAGCAGAAATTCTTTGGAAGGAGGAATGTGTTTTCTAGCAGCTTCTTTCATAACAAAAAAGCATCGCTAGCATCCTGAATACATGCATATTCATGTCTGTGTTTTGACATGACAGCAATCATGTTAGGAAATTTTCATTCCAGTCTGCAATGAAGGCTAGATCCTGTGTAAGATTTGCTTCTCTTTACTTTCTTCGTAGCCTGGACTTTCAGGGGAGTGACTGGCAATGCTACAGAAGTGAGCGTAGCTTCATCTGAGGAGGTTAATATCATCTTATTTTGTATCCTTGGAATAACTGATGTGCAGTAAATGCACCATTAATATTAATTGTGTGAAGTTTAAGTATTTTTTTAATCATGTCTGGAGTATTTATCAAAAATCCTAAGAAAATTGGAACATTTATGGATTTAATGGAATTTCTAGAAGTGTACACAAAAAATAGGTGAAACTTCATGAAAGGGTTACTTTTGGGATTCATAAAATTTGGCAAACAGGTACAGTTCTATCATTGCTTGTGAGAGCATCAGGAAGATGGTAGACTGTATCTAAATGATATGCAATAATGAGATACACAAAAAATATTTTTTTCTTTTAGAAATGTATTTAACATTAGCCTTTATCCATTCACAGTCTTACATGTTTCTTAAAGTTTTAGTTTAAGATCATACATGGATTAGAAACATGCTGCTATACTCACAGATGTCCTTTGAAGTTTCAAAAATAGAACAAACCCTGAAATATTACATGAAATCTGTCCTACAGAATATATTCTAAAGCATTTACTTAACACGGAGAACCAAGAAAAATGGGCAAGTCAATGTATTATCTAATCCCTCTCAACTTGGTATGAATCTTTAAAATTCTATTAAGTCACTCAAACATGATAGTTACTGTAAGGTGTGCTCTGCATACCTGGTAAGTATGAAAATGCAGAGGAAACACGTCTGTGTAAAATGTCCTTACGGCTTTCAGTGGCAATCAATATTAATGTTTCTTAAATTTGTTTTAGTGGGTAAATGCATCATGAAAATTCCAGGTTTTAAATTATTTTCTAAAATTTATATATGGAGAAAGAATAGGGTTCCTGTATTTGGGAGCAGAAGAGAAGGCAGCAGTGGGTTATTGGAAAGGACAAGGATCTGTGGATTGTACTGAAGTCTTAACTAGGCAGAGACCAAAGAAGGAAGATGGATTGTGGAGTGGGAACTGAAGATTAAGAAGCTCTGGATCCCTTGGAACAGAAGAACCTTGCATTAGGAAAATCCACACTTCTTGTAAACAGGGCAGCCTTTGTGGCCTGTGATGCATCTAGGGCATCATTCCCGCAAACGATGCTCTGTCTCCATTCCGTTTCTTGGATCTCTTCCATGTTGCATGACATTCTCTCTCAAATGACTCTCTCCACTTCTTTACAGCACCCCCCCTCCATTCATCCCTCTTGTAACACTGTTTTTACAGCCCCAGCTTCCCCATTCACAGCCTTCATTCCTGTTGATGCTTGCCTTCTTCTTTTTTCCACCTCTGACCACCAGCACCTTTCTCACTGCAGCTGCTGGGCTCTTCACAAAAGGAGAAAGCATCTTGTTTTTTGGCATGGTATAGATACTGCACTTAACAAATTATCTGCGAAAAAATGGTGTGTTAACATGCTACCTTCCCTATTACTCTAAATGAATCAAAAAGGATCAATTAAGCGTAGGAGACTGAGAACAAAACTATTCTTGCTCAAATTTGGTCATAATGCCTAGTCTAAACTCTCTTATTTTTAAAATCCAACTCAATCAACATTAACATCATAAAAGATAGTTTAGAAAGCATATTCTGCATGATTTCTGTTGTGGTAGAACACTGAGAAATGCAAAATAAGCAAAGCCAAATTTTATCAAGTCCAGAAATGTATATTGAACACAGAATTTTAATTTGTGTTATTTCAACTCTTTGATACAGATTATGAGAGGTAATTGCATAAAAAAGGTATGAACAGTGTTCCAGGATCTTAAAAATTTCATTGTCCATTTTTTAAGTATTCAATTATCGCTAGCATTGCGCAAAATGAAAGTAATAATATGTTTAAGGTAAATACCTTGGCACCATGGATTTGTTTTGCATTTGGCCAGTAATCTCTAAGATTAGAGTTGGATAGCTAGTGTCAGCTAACACTAAATATTATAACACATTTGGGACTGTGCCATACAGCAGAAACAGTAGGAGATGCATAACAGTAGAAACAAGAAAAACATAAATTTAACGCAATAAATTTACATTGAAAGTGCTTTAGGGAGCAAGCCTACTTAATTGAAGAGGACATAAGCACGTGTTTAGCTGCTGTGTTTAATAGAGAATGTGTAATACATTCCTAAAAATAAGCATATACTTAAAGAGCTTAACTGATGCAAAGGTAATAACTTAACAGGAGTCAAGGAATAAAAGCCTGTGTATTTCTGAAATATATAATTTAAGGATCCTTTTGTACAGACGTAAAAATTACGAGCTCATACTGAAGACAAATGTTACGTTTTACATGTAGCAATGTTGCTCCAAATGTCCAAGCAACACAATTAACTGCTTTCAATTTTTTGCTCTCATCCTGGCATCCCTAATAACACAAATAGTTTATTTAAGGGTTACTAGACATAGCATACATAAATAAACTCACTGGTAAGATTTGTAGTTTTGCATGTGGTACTTTTTCGGTGTTACAAAACAGTAGAATGATTAAAAACATTACCACTCAATGCCACAGCATTCTTTAAAGATATAACCTTCAACATATCTCTGGCTTTAGATATCCAGACTTCAAGGTGAGTTGTATCCGAAGTAATATTAATGGAAAATATGTATACCTAAAAAATTCTGATTTAAGTTATTTACATTAGAATGGATTTCTTTTTCAAAATATTCCAGTTTGAATTTAACATTTAAAGTGTGAAAATACTTATATAGATCTAAATCTCCTGCAGCCCATTAAAAGAATTAAAATAGATAGAACAGACCTGTTGCATCAGTGAATTATCTTCAAATTTCAATGAAAAAAAGGCTTAGGCTCTTTTAATTGCTGTCAGAATCAAAGGAAGACATGTTAAATTTCTGAATTTAGTCATCCTTTGTGAAAATGTTGCCTTGTCATCCATTTAAGTGTCTATCAGCAAAATGCTTTTAATTAGACTGAATGCTAGTACTTAACTCTTTTTCACTGCAGAAATGTATATATGCTTCACAGGAACATGTTTCTGTTTTTTCCTCAGTGTACATGCTAAATCAAGGCTGAAAAATCCAGTGGTCAATCTAACTTGTTTTCCTTTTCCGGATTATTTTCCTGGCTATATTCTTCATTTTAGAAAATATAAGAGAATGTTTCTGTATGTGTCTGTATGTATTGTTAGCCACTTTAGAAAAGAACACTCTGCTTACCAGAAACTGTTGACCAATTTACACACTAGAATAGTCCTTGTATAATAAAAAACTAAACTTTAGATAGCTTAATAATCTAATAAGTACAGAACAGTTTTTAAATGCTGTTTTGAATCTAATTGTACTTTCCATCTCAATGCAGTGTAAAAAGATAAAAAATAAAGCAATATTATTTTCTAAACAAGAAATTTATTCAAATTCATTAAATGTAAAAAAATAGGATTTTAAATGAGTATTTCTTAATAGCAAAAAGAAAGAACTAATTTAATGTAAGAGCTCCTGTTTTACTGAGCAGCAGCCTAGCCTAATGGTTCAATGAATCAGTGACAAAGAACTTCTGCTTAGGCAAATACAAAACAAGATTTAAAATCTACTATTTAAATCGAGGGCTCCTGCATTCCCATATAAATTGTCATTAAAACTGGTGATTTAAATAATTTTATTTAAATCAGTCAATCATGTTAAATAGCCAAATAAGACAAAAATACAAAATGCATAGTCAAGGGACCAGAACAACCCTTTTGGAACTTCCTCCCCACCCCCCTGCTTTTGATAAATAAATCACAAGCTTTTAAAAGTACATTATCTTTACCTGACACAAATATATTGTGATAAACAAGAGCTGACTCTCCCCTCCACATTTTTCAGTGAATGTGATACACTGTTTGTTTAGCAATTAAAAAAAAACAAACAGAGAGTAAGTTGGATAGGTAGCAGACTGGTCTGAGAGCTACTTCAACTCATCTACAGAAGCATGGGTTGGTTTACCTCGTGATGGAATGGAAGAACTCTGTTTATATTTGCTCTGTTATTTTGGTGTGACAAATGAGTCCTCATTTCTGAGGTTTATCTGGTTTTTAGGTCATTAAGCACTGCAAAGTGACATTTCAGTGCAGCTCTTAGGGAGATATTTCGGAAGGCCGTGGGTGCCTCAAGGAGTTAGCTCCCCCAGGCTCACTCCTTAGCTGTCAGAGGGAAGTAGACTTTCACAATCTTGCATGCAGTTGGGAACATGGAGTGTATTGTGCTCGTTTGGTTAGCCATAGAGCCAACAAACCTCAAGAGATTTCTTCTTAGCAAAAAGAATGGTCAGCCTGAAGCTGTAGGAGATGAGCAGATGGCTCCTGCAAAGATACCCTGTGTGGGAGTCCCTCCAGTCACCGAGCATGGTGAGCCTGAGGAGCAGCGAGCTGCCCTGGCCCGTCTCACCAACACGTCACGCTGCACTCATTTAGCTGCAGGGCAGGGCTGGGAAGTGGCCATGCCTCTAATCCATGACCTCAGTATCTGTGAGGGGTCTGGGAAGTTAAAGCAAGGTGAGGGGACCAGTTGCTGGGTGGTGGGTTGATGAGAGATGACCTAAAGGAAAGAAGAGCTAGAGGGGTTGGGCAAGGATAGAAGGACCTGGAGGGAAGCAGCTGCAACACGGGGGAGGCTGGAGGATGGAATGGGTTTGGGCAGTGAGCAGCAGACTGAGAAGAAGGACCTTCTAGGACTTTCCTCCTTACAGGGGACGGAATGAGAAAGGGAAAACGGGTGGCCTGGATCATTTTCCTGAAGTGCTTTTTCATTATTGCAGTCTTGCAGTATTCTCTGCTTCCTCCCAGTGATACCTTCTTTTTCCCATGAAAATGTACTCAGCTTATTAAGAAATAGACATTATGTCAGTAGTGCATTTGCCCAAATACACTTAGTGCGATACACTTGTAAAAGTATTTACAATCACAGTATATATGTGACAGTGAATTAGGTATATTTTTAAGTTGCCATTCTTCAGCACTGCATGGTTTATTACTGTGGTTCTTTGCCTGCATGAGGTTAATGCCTCTGTGGTAGAAGCTGTGAACATTGTCACAGGAGCTGTGCAAATCAGTGTAAAACTTCATGTCATGCAGCCATGATACTGTAATGCCTCTCAGACGTATGGTCTCTCATAATTTGAACAACCTGTAGTAATTTGGATGTAGAATCCTCTCAGGACTGCTGCCATGTGGGTTGGTTGTCCTCCATGCTTCCCATATGGAGGAGTTATCAGGTGCTCAGCTGGAGTTTTTCATAGACACAAAACACTGCAGCAACAAACCTGAGGTGGTAAAATTCAGACTGATAGTATAGAAAGGCATATGTTACTGACATCCTGATTCATACCAAGAGACTTTGCTATTTTATATTCTGTGGGTAAAATCTTGTCCCTGTGTAATATATGAGGCATATACAAAAAGAAATGTTTACAGTACTAAAAGGCAAACAAGACAAACAAAGAAAAACCTTCATGTTTCAAGTATTTTAATAATTCAAGTAATTAAATAATTACTGGTAGATAATTTCTTTATTATACCTTGTTTTTGCATGGATTGTAAAGTCTTACATAAATACTGGGAAATCCTTCCACCAGCAACGCCTTCCAGTACCTATACTGTCCCACCTTATGAAGTCATAGAAATCAATTACAAGGCAATTTTAGCTGGCTGTGCATATCAAATTTATAGAAGTGTTTCTCATGAAATTAAAATTAAAATTAAAATAACATTTCTGCTCTGAAGCTACTCAAAAAAGAGGTGAATTTTAATACAACAGCTCTGCAATCTGTAAGAATTTGTAATAACAAGCCAAAATTAAAATTGATAGAAAGGGGGAAAAGGGTTAAAATGAATAGCTGTAGCATACTACACTGCATCTGATTTCACCTGTTTCAGCTCAAACACTATTATAAGGGTTGTTTTTTTTTTTTTAAATTATTAATCTCAGAAAATGACAGGTGTCAAGAGCCTTTTGTAATACACATACAAAAACTTGCGGTCAAGAGGTCGTATCACTGCAATGTATTAGGCAGTAGCCTTCTCTCTTGTGGTATTTTCCTTGTTTGAAGTGTTTCCAATGAAAGATGCTTGCTGTAATGCGCATCAGTAAAATGATCTATTTGGGAACAGCTTTACATGGTAAAGGAAGCGGTGAGAATATTTTGGTATTGTGTACATCTCTCTTAACAGCTGTATGTTCAGAACTCTCTTGGATGCTATAAAGCACACAAAGGATGTGTGGTTTACAGTAACATATGTGTTTTGGGATTGAATTTTATAAATATTATTCGCATAGTGAAAACAATTTTATAAATACTATTCTCATGCTGAAAGCATTTTTTCCCATTTTTTTCTTTTTTCTTCACATTCTTTAAAGAGAGTTCTGATGACCTGAAAGTGAAACTCTATATTTCACTGAGAAATCTTTCAGTATTTTCTGTGTTTTCTTCACTGGCTTTTAGCACCACAGTCCATAAGAAATTTAATGTAGTGTGCAAAATAAGATGTTTACACATACACAGAGAAAACAAAAATGGAATAGTTTTAAAACTTGCTTTGGCATGCTTATAGTAAGACAGGTTTTATTTTAAGGCACAGTGTATGAGGGCAGTTTCAGAGGCTCTCTTTGAGCTCTGTGAGCTGAATGGATAAATTCTTACAGCTTCACTTTGTCTTTGGGCACATCAAAGCTTGGGCCCTATACCTGCCTGGGCAGTTATTTTGAGTCAAATTATGTAATATGCTACATAACCATGAAGAAAAAAACCCAAAACAATAGTGGTGAAGACTTTGAACTTTTAAATATAAAGTTTGATTTTGAAAATATGTCTTCGTTTGACACATCAGTAACCAAAGTGGTTTGGCCCAGAACCTTGTGAAAAAAGTCGTTCAGTGTGGCAATACTGCTAGAGGCAGTTTGTTTTCCATTTTTGTTCAATTGTTTTGGGTAGTGGGGAAGAAGGGAGATTAGTGACAAAGTTACAATGATATGTTTTAAACCAGTTTTTAAACCCACATCAAAGTAGGGTCCCTAAATATGGATTTAGGAAAGGTGGATTAAAAAGATGGGAGCCAGTCAATTGTTTCTAAAGTGCCCTGAGAGGAGGAGGAAGTGTTCACTCAGCTCTTCTGTGCCCCAGCATCATGCATAGGGAGGACTGGGGGATGCAAGGAGTATATGCTTTTAAAAAGTGAAGTTAGATGCGGACTTTTTTTTCTCCTGTTCCTGACAGAAGTAGATTTATTGTGTTCGTTTGGACCAGGATGAAGAACAGTGCTGCTTGCATCACATAGCTATTATGCAGGAAAGTTCTGCAAGATATACACTGCAGATTGGTAGGAAATAATATTTTGATTTTAAAAATAATGTTCGTAATGTCCTTTTACTTCTGGATGGGCTTGTGCAGCATGTTTTTGTGTGTAGGGAACTGAGAATTTAAAAATAGTCGCCTGCTAGTCTTTATTGAATTGAGTGAAGGGAATGAAGGAGACAAGAGAAGTCCGGGAAAAAACTGGGAAAAATATTTTTTTTTTTTAAAGGTTAAAAGTCCTTAAAAACACAGCATTTTTTTATGAGATTGGTAGAATACTGCATATACAGAATCAAAAAGAGGAATGCTCAGAAAATAGGGAATGGTAGTTACAAGGGATTAGGAAGGCAGCAAATAAGGAAAGAATGGAAGAAAGTTTATTGAGAATAATGAAGTGTAGAAGAATCTATATTGCAAACAGTATTAAAAAAAGTAAAATACTCACCATTCTGCTTCCATTCCATTATTTACTGAAAGCTCTGTTTTCAGTAGTTTGAGCAACAAAGACTAGTAACGAATATGAAAAGGAAAAATTGAAGTTGATATGTGGGAATGAATGCTTTAGGAATTCCACTGCATTTCTGATTGCTGTATAAAATGTGTTCCTCGCTGTTATCTCATTTTATGGTATTCCCCAGAACACAAAATGTTAGATGTCAAGATCATAGCAGAGAAATAGAGATGTTATGAACTTCTATTCCTGCTTAAACAGCCTATCTCTAGCAGGCTGCTGAAAATTGTTATTTTGATGCATTTTTATGTATGGTGATCTTTAGGGGTAAAGCTACAGGGCTAGCTGTTATAGCTAGGGTGGGATGGGAACGAAAATTAGAGTTTACCTTTGTGTTTCGTGAGGATGAGCAATTTGGAGAATAGGCCAATTCTGAAACTCAATTGTAATATCTTTGCCAGTATTAAATGTGTGATCACCACTTTAGTAGCTGCAACAGGAAAAGGAGGGGTTGTACACAGAAATGGTAGTTGCATTTTTTTTAGCTTTAACTATTTTTAAATAGCAGAGTATCAGAACCCATCTGTAACAAGGTAGAAAAACCACCATATCAGAAGGACTGACTTTGGGAGTTGCTAAAGGAAAGGCAATGCATAAAGAAGGAAAAAGGAGTGCACAGAGACAAGAACAGATTAATAGAAACAGGGGAAAGAGTTTGCAGAAGACAGAATTAGAGGTTATCTTGGAATTGATAAAATTATCCAGTCTGTGAAGATAATGACAGTATGGTACTGAACAACTAATCAGCAACAACTGCAAAATGTGGTAAATACACATATACAGTATTCTAACTTCAGTAATTGAGAAAACTTCCCTCTGAAATTATCTGTTATGATACTGTGTTGATGTGATTGTCTCGTACTAATTTTGTACTCCAGTCTTCAGAATGTTTTTGGTCTGTCAGCCTAGCACACAGCTTCTGATGTCAATAGCATTAAATAGTTAGGGCCAAAGTTACTGTATTTTGCTGCATCCTGGAAGTGTATTTAGTTATTTTTTATAAATAATGAAGATTGGCCTGGAAACTTAGGTTCATAGCCATGATTCACTTAGCAGCACATGAATAGAGGTTTACAGAGTTATAACGGAGCATAGATAGGGAAGGCAGTAACGTAAACAATTGGGGTCTTTGGCATGTAAGTAAAGTAAATAGGAAGTGGTTGAGACTTTTTTTCTCAAACTGTGGATGTAGAGCTTCTTTATGGTATTGGATGAGGTAGAATAGGGAGATGAAATAATCTTCTCTAAGGTGGACAAATAAAAACCTGAATAAGTGCATTAAGTAAAATTCCTCTTCCAAAAGATTGAAAGCTTTCAAAACCCGACATACTCTGGAAGATGAAGTGTTCAGTACTTTTGAGGACAACATCCTAGGTCATTAACGTGAGACAGAGAGGTGTGCAGCTTTGTTAAAAGCTTGTGGGGTGATTAGTGAGATCCAGGTAGTTTTTGTTTCTTGTCCAAACTGTGCTGTAACATTTTTCAGTAACTTTCATGTTCATCTATTAGTTTGGAGCATTCATGATGTTTTTCTCCATTTTGCAGAAAGTAGGAGACTGTTACTGTTTACCAACTTATTTATTCTAAATATTAATTTTTATACAGTAGAAGCTGAGCATGTGCATTGAATCAAGATTTTAAAATCATGACTCAATATTCTTTAGTTTTTGAGATTTTTTTTAAGTAAAAATTTTCTGAAGGGTTTTAAAACAGTAATAAATTAATTTTACTTCAATAGCTCATATGAGAAGACAAAGAACAGGCACATAAGTCCAGTCTGGTGTAGCTAAAGTACATTAAAAACCCCCAAACTGGAAGACAATCTAATAATGTAACTTAAAGAAAAAAAAAAGTTAATGCTCTCTGATGTTTCATCTTTTGGGTTTTTTTCAGTTAAACTAGTGAGTGTTCTAATTTTATCGTACTCTGAGCTAGTCATTTTTTCATGGATAAATATTCCCAAATTTTCATAAGCAGACTACTTGGTTTGGCAGCACTGGTTATTAGTTTACCAATGTTTTTCATTCAGAAATGTTAGTGAGATAAGCAGCCAGCAACAAAGTTGAAATGAAATACGCTGTCCAATTTTAGAAAAATACTCCCTGTCTGTGAAGAGTATCCAGTTTATTTTTAGATTAAAATTACCTTAAAATCCTTGGAAGGATGACTTCATACTTTTTTTTTTTAATATTATGTCTAAAAGTAAAACAAGTAAGACTGGCATATTTTACAGTCTTCCTTAGTGCCATTATCTCTTAATATGAATACTGGAACATTTTGTGTTACAGGTTTCCTTTCAAAGTAAGAGGAACATTTCTGCCCATTAACAGAATTGGAGGATTTTTTAATAGTTGTGTAATATTCCTTAAAAAAAATTAGTATATCTTGTTGCTACAGCGAGTACACATACACTCTTAGGCATTGCAAAAGAAGTATCTAGCATGGCATGGTGATTCAAAGAAACAATGCTGTAGGAAAGAGTCAAACGAAAAAGTAACTTACAAGTCAATGGCATAATATTTTTATAGTATTGTGTTCATCTGCATGTCTCCACATCATGATTGTTGATCAGATAAATTGGTATCTGCCCATATTAAACTGTTAGAAAGTATCTAAAGAGGGCAGTGAAGATGGTGAAGGGCCTCGAGGAGAAGCCGTATGAGGAGTGGCTGAGGTCACTTGGTCTGTTCAGCCTGGAGACTGAGGGGAGACCTCATTGCAGTTACAACTTCCTGTGAGGGGAAGAGGAGGGGCCAGCACTGATCTCTTCTCTGTGGTGACCGGTGACAGGACCCGAGGGAATGGCCTAAAGTTGTGTCAGGGGAGGTTTAGGTTGGATATTAGCAAAAGGTTCTTCACCCAGAGTGTGGGTGGGCACTGGAACAGGCTCCCCAGGGAAGTGGTCACAGCACCAGCCTGACAGAGTGCAAGAAGCATTTGGACAAAGGTTCTTGCGCACATGGTGTGACTCTTGGGGACAGCCCAGTGTAGAGCCAGGAACTGGACTCAGTGATTCTTCTCAGCATATTCTGTGATTCTCTTCCTGGCATCCAGTACTGTATTACGATTTTGTTGGGGCAATCTGTGGCTATTTCAGTAGGAAAGATTTATGCTTCATTCTGGCTGCTTGGGTTATGTGAATCAATTTTATTCGAGAATGAATACAGACTATTGATTTTAGAGGGCTTTGTATGTTCTCAGCACTTTTTAGCGGTCTCTTGTTTGGGTGCCCTAGGTTTAGGCACCTAAGTTTGAAATCAGTGTCCTACATACATTTGCAGAAAGGGCTTGATGGTATTAGTTTTTAGTTAATCAAGAAAAAGATGATTCATTGCTAAGCTGTTTTAGCCAGGCAAAACAGGCAAAGTAATTCTCAGGAAACTCTCTCCTGTGCTCTCATCAAAAGACAACATTTTGTCAAAACTTCGCTCAGGGAAAATGAATCTTGTCTTAAGAGTAACTCTGGGTTTGAGTTTTTATGGCATTGGAACATGATCCAGACTTCACAATCAGTTTCAGATTCCACTTTATATTACGCCATAATTCCTAAATAGAAGAAGTTTTTGGGGAGTAATGCTAATTCAGAAGTGGTACATAAAGTTCCATGGCTAATTACATTTTTTTACCATGATGTGCTGTGACTCGTTGATAGGCAGGACTAGAAAAAAGTTTGTTTTGCTTTTATTTATAAAGAAGTTATTACATCATGCACAGTAATTTATTCCATTAAATTATATAACCCTTTTGTGTAAGACTTGATTCACAAAGGCAGTTTAGGGTAGAGGTGGGGTTAGGTTTCAGAAGTCAATTTAGTTTGTAGGTCAGTCTGTCTCTGGTTGATAGCAAAACTTAATCAGCATGTTATCTGGAGATACATAGACCTGGTTTTACTTTTTCCAAGGCCAGATGTGATTCCTGGCTCGTGCTTACTATGCTTATCTAAATTTGATTAACACATCTGTGGCTTAAATCTTGAAAACAGCAGTGCTAGGTGTGTTCATATCCATGAGACTATCACAGTAAATCTAAATTAAGTAAGCTCTTCAGAAAAAAATGTCATGCCAAGAAACTTCATCAAATAAGTATTTGTACAAAAAAATGTGAGTGTATTTATCCCAGATTATAGCAGTTCTGGCGAACGGTATTTGTACATGTTACCCAAGCATCACTATAAATTTCTGATTTAATGTCTTCGAATGTCTTTGAAAAGTGGTCTTGTTAAAATCCCATGGTTAAAATTCTGTCATGTTCCTCAATCATAGTCTTCAAGAGAAATAAAGATGACAAGTTAAGCTCGACTTCATGGTTTTCCCTCCAAATATTCATGATTTTCAGAAATCTGTGTGCTGAGTCTTTTAATATTGTTATGACTTGGACACGGTTGGAATTATTCAATTTGTTGGTTCATATCAGTTACCAAGCAGTGACCAGAAATGTTAAGCTAAGTGTTTACTAAGCATTCTTTAAGTCTTGGCCATTTGCAAGAAGGCAGTAGAAGCAAATGCCTGTGATGTGGACGCTATTGCAGTGTTTTCAAGGTAAATCCAAATAAACAGAACAAAAATACTAAGTAAAAAGTACTCCTATTGAGAATCTGTTGCAGAAGTCCTGCAACTTCAAGTATGTTCTGTTAGAATCCTAAATACGCTGGTATGATAAAACCAATTTTATATAACAACTGTAGCCTTGAAGTAGTTGGCTACTGTTCTGGATTACAGTACTTGTTATAATTTTCTATTTGACTAAATTTTTTTTACTTAAGTACTTTGTTACATATTTAAAGACATGTTCTATAGTTCTTTGACTATAAAGTTTAAGTAATTTTTTGGAATTTCAGAATTTTTTGTTTCATTTATTTTATGTAGTTGTCATTGGCCAGGTAAGTCATGTGATATTGCTAATAGCTTCAAATGTAGAGAAGAAAATGTACAAAGTGGCACTTACTAATTAACGATCACAAACTAGATGATTATAAGAAGATATACTTCTACTCAGCCGCTTAAGTAAGACAAATCCAATGTATTAATACTGAGAAAGCTGCTGTCCCCTTATATTGCAAGTCTGATGTAGAGACAGAAGCAAGGAGTTTCGTCTTAAGACTATTTTATTCCTGCATTATTATGGCTGTATAATGTAGCTAAAGAAGTCATAAGACTTTATGATTAATTTAATCTCAGTTTACAATTGTTTCACTTAGGTTCCAACCAAGGAAGCAGGGATTGAGGCTTCTGTAGATAGATTTTTACTATGCTGCGTTACACTAAATACTATAGGTGTAACTTTAGGAGGACTCTTATGAATCGAACTAATTTAATATGTACTTCAAAATAGACTAAATTATTATTATTTCACATTATTATGTGAAATATATGTTGTATGTATATGATTATGTCATCTCAGTTTATGCATGGGATCTTTGATCTAGTTTCTACATTGCCATTACTAATACAAGTAGACTCTTTCAACTGAATAGTTATTAAATATTGAAATGTTCCAAAGATATTGTGTGAAATTAAATATTTTATTTTGCATAATATCTTCACAGAAATGTTTCAGCTCTTTTATAGTTTGAGAAGATACTAAAATGTATGATCTCAATATTGTATGAGCTAATAGCTTGACAAATTTCATAAATTCTATTTAAGGCATATACAATCTCTCTATTTTACTGTGTGGGTATGGACCTAAAAGACTGAAAGGGCTTTCCGTGGTTGTAGTCATCTCCTTTTAAATGTAAATTTCAGAACTTTATCAAACTACACATGAATTACTCCATGTAGGCTTATCTGGATGCATGAATGCACTCAAAGTTTGGATTCTTACGGGTGGCAAAACTTGTGAACAGAGCAGATAAATGAGTGGGGAGAGAGATAAGAAGTAAACAAATTATTAAAAAATAAAGAATCTGTTATAACCAATCTGAGTAACTTAGAGAAAAAACAAAACAAAACAAGGAACCAAAAAACCAAACCACACACAAAAAAATAAGCAACAAACAAATCCCAAACAACCACAAGATTGTACACAAAACCCTCACTTCAAAATCTTCAGGTAGATTTTTCCCCAAGTTTCAGTTAAAGGCCAAATTTCACTCGTCCTCTCGCTACTAAGAGATGAGCCACAGTAACAACCAATATTAAACTAGACTAAGATAGCTCTCTTGTTTTCCATAAATCAAAGATGTTCACATAAACAATTACCAGTTTGTGGCAGACTGCCAAGTGTATATTTCTTACGGTAACTACCAGTGATCATCGTGGGGATTGTCATGCTTTTCCCTCTTGGAATGCACATTGCAGAGTAATTGTGGTAACAAGCTTATTCACAGCTTGTTAAATCATACTCAATTCAGGGAAATATTTGGGTAAAACAGGGTGTCTCCAACGTGTTTAAGGAACACAGCAGACAGCCAGTCATCAGTACCTTATTCATCTTGATTTGGGAAAATGACTTGGGTTAAATGCTGTCTGTGGTTGAACCCTCTTTGAAACCATTAGAAATGCTACACCAAATCATAGAAAGGTGTGGGTTGGAAGGGACCTTAGAGATCATCTAGTTCCAACCCCCTGCAATGGATGGGGACACCTTCCACCAGACCAGGTTGCTCAAAGCTCCATCCAACCTGACCTTGAATATTTCCAGGAAATGGGGCATCCACAACTTCTTTAGACAACCTGTTCCAATGCCTCAGCACCCTCACAGTAAAGAATTTCTTCCATATGTGTAATGTAAACTTATTCTCAGTTTTAAGCTATTCCTCCTTGTGTTATCACTACACGCCCTTATAAACAGTTTCTTTCCATCTTTCTTGTAGACTCTCTTCAGGTACTGGAAGGTTGCAGTTAGGTCACCCCAAAGACTTCTCCAGGGTGATCAATCCCAATTCTCTTAGCCTTTCCTCGTAGGCAAGGTACTCTATCCCTCTAATGATCTTGGTGGCCCTTGACTCAGTGAAAAGACTGAGAAAAGAGTTTATTTTTATCTTCCTTGTCTTTAATAGCTTCAGGATTTTTCTATTCTCCTTTTCACTATTACAGATTCATTGATTTTTGTGAGACTTCAGTTGCAAATGAGTGTCAGCTACTTGAATTGTTTCCTCTGTGGTAGTAATGAGCTTTACGATACAAATGTTCTATTTGATACCTCAATTAGTATTTAGATTGGACTCATAAAACCTCCTAAGTAACCATCATCTGTCTATGAAGGGAAAAACGTAACATACACATGAGGTTAGCCCAACCAGTGTTGTGACTGACTAAATGATTCCTTTCTGATTAGCTTTTGCCTAAGAGGTAAGTGTCCTTTAGGTTCAGGATTCTTGTAGAATCCATTCTTATCCCTTCTAGCTACAAGGCAAAGTGAATCCCAAAATCTTAGCTTGTGCCTCTTTACTCATAACCCATTTTAAGTAGCTGTGTATATGCTCTGACCTTTTGTAGATCGTTTGTTGAAAAACTCTTGTTAAAGGTAAAAAATTTATGATCAGACATAAATGTATCTTAATTTAACCACAAACATAAGCTCACATAAGAAGCTTTCTTTCTCATACTACGAGATACAGCAATATTCAAACAGGTTTGCATTTTTAAAATGCATAATCTTTCTTTTATCTATGCCAGCAGGACCTACAGCCTCCTCTATGTTTTTGCTTGTTACTGGCAAATAATTTTATATGCAATGTCCTCCCTGAATAACAGTTGGAAGTTGATTTTTTGCATAGAAAGCATTGCTAAACATTTTTTCAAGATGTCTAATGTTTTTAGCAACTGAAAGTGAACTATTTTTAAATGGTGCCTGAGAGCCTGGTTTGATATAATTAGTCATTTGTGTTTAAATATTTTATTGTAATGCCATTAATCATGATACGTAAATGATCTTCTTCACTGTTTCTTTTCAGAGGAGCCACAGCACTTCTCAGGGTCAATAGTAAATGGTGATGCTTGCTAATAGCTCAGTGCAAAAGGCACTATCAGGTGCATGACAGAAGTAGAGATTCAGACCTTTCTCTTGCATCATCTCCAAATCCAAAACAGCGACTGAATTAAAAAATCAGGGGCAGATGTTGATCAGGATGTTTAGATCACCATAAAACAAGCAGGGTAGATGTACATCTCCTCTTAAATCCACAGCATCCTTTATTTTGGGGAGGTTTTTGCTTCATATGTACAGAAAACAGCATTGTTTCAGACCAGCTATCCAAATTAGAACAGTCCAGGGCATGACTGTTCATTGATTTCCTATTTGATTAAGAGTGAACAAAAAAATACAGAACAAAAAAATACAGAACCCTTTATTTTAAAATAGGCTCTTTGAAACCCTGTTGAAGAGGATCAAGAAACGGGATGCATTAGCAATATAGCAGTGGTCCCTTGATCTGCCTCATTAGTTCAATGGGATTTCAAAAGTGCAGTTTTTAAAATATTGTTCCCACACGTTTTTGGAATTCTAATCAAAAGGTAAATCGATCAGCAGTAATGTCTTGGATGTAAAACCTGCAGTTCGAATAGCCAGCTAGAAATTGCACATACTTTCCGTGATATATCTTTAAAACAATTGCTGTATGATGGGTTAGCAATCATTGCAAGAATAAGGGGACCTAAAAATATATTTCTTTCAGAGTCATAACAATAAAACATAGTTCCACTTGTACTTTTTGGAAATAAAACTGATTTAATGTAAAAACAACTCAGAGTGGCTTCATCTTGGGTATTATTTTTGCTTAAGAAATCAAGTTGCAAATTGCACTTGGCAAAGTATTAAGGCTGTCATCATTAACTCATCACAGAAAATAGTATTTTGTGCCTACTCAAATATATTTTGGGTAATAGAAAGTTGCATTTATAAACAAAAATTACTAAAAAACATTTTATGTTGTAAATAAAAAGTAGTGATAATTGTGAAGAATATACAGAATTTCTCAGTAGCATTGCAACAGGTATAACTAAAAGCATTAGAGAACTTAGGTTATAAAGTACTGGTTTTAATTAGATACACTGTATTTTATGAAAAAATGGTTGAACAATTTGTAACATTTTTAAAATTAAATTGGTCAAATAAAAGAATAAAAAAGTATGTGGAAGCAAACTTTCCAGCCTAATTTTACCAAATGCCCTCCTTAGAAAGTATAAATAATAGAAATGTTAGTATGAGATACTGTTAAGAATGACACAGTGTAACATAAATTCCTTTAATACTGAAGAATTTTAATAAAGAAAACTTTTGATCTTTTCACTTACAGGTCTTTCAAAGAAGCATTTTCTTTGACTTTGAAATGTGCTTTACAGTAGTGTTAGCTCTCCACTGATATTAGGGGATTTAAACATGAATAAAGATCAGTAAGCACAAGTTATTAGTGAATTCTGAACTAAAATACAGCAAGTATTGTGGTCAGCATCCTAGCATGAATGGGTTATGTTTGCAGCTTTTTGGACAGAAAACACTGTATTACAGCCATCCTGAGATCTACCTCAATATTTCCACTCCATTCCATTTCATTCCATTTCTTTTTTTCCTTCCTATTTCTTTTATTTCTCTTTCTTTTCCTTTCCCATTTCTATTTCTCTCAGAATTGTCGTGCAGTTTATACTTGAAAAACTAATTTTCTGCTTTAAATCTTAGGAAGGTAAGGAAGTAAAAGAAATAATAAATCAAACAAACAAACAAAAAGCCCAAGCCACCACCAAAAACCCACAAACAGAAAAATGAAAAAATGAAAACAAAAACAAAACAACAAAACACAGGAACTAGTTTGTGTGATACCTGATTCTGCTTGGGACAGAAGACTAGGCTTTGCTTACTTTTTATTAACCTCTGTCTGTTTCTAGATATATGGCCCTGTAATTCTTCTAACCACAATTTGGCAGGATTGTTAATACAAGAGTTAGAATATATTTTAGTAGGCAGTGATGAAAAGATTGATAATCCTGCTCTTTGTGATGCCATTTAGAATACTTGTCATCTCAAAAGAAACCATAGTAAAAAAAAGAAAAAGTGATTATGTTGAAAAACTACATACATTTTTTGCTTTACTGAAAATTGACGTGCATCCAGTTTTCTATGTAGTTGGATGCATACTACAGGATTCCAACTCCTTCTTAGGAACAGATACAAGAGATCATTATCTTTCTTAAATATATATGGACAGATTTACCTATTTAAGACCATGTGAAAAAAAAAATGAAATAAAAGCAGGAAGAGATGTTCTGTGATATGAGGACTGTGAAGTTACATGTGCAACTGCGTAGAATGTTGCAGTCCTTCTTAGCTATAGATACAAGTAGTACTTTTAAAAATATTGCTTGGATGTGATGTGCTATTGTAACTATTTGTATTATTGGGCCTTAAAAACTTATTCAAGTTCTTGATACCTATTGAGCAAGGTATTGTAGGAATACAATGAAAGGACAATTTGTTTCCTAAAGAGCCAAGAATGTTGTGTCTTTGAAGAGGTTTTAGTAATAATAGAAAAAAACAACTTCAAATACCCTCCAGTACAACTGAATACAGGTGATTTTTCTGGGATAACTCAAAACAGTGATATAAATCTCTAAAATCATATCTATTTTTAGTCAAGATAACCTTACAGTACTGACTCTATCTGGATATGTTTTTATCAAAACTGCTGTGCTAAAAAGCCTTTTGTTATTATGAGTTTTTATGATGTTTTCAGCTTGTTCTCCTTAGGCAGGTTCCTCACTTTGCCATTAGCTTGGTCTGACCATGAAGAAGAAGAATTTACTATGTAAATACACTTACTAGTTTAATTAGAGGACAACTTTTTGGCAATAATATGGGTGACTCAGATTGTGTTTCCTTGCTGTCAACTCCTTGCCGTGTTTTCACATAGCGGTTGAGGGACTACGTAAAAGGCCGTGGTTGCTGTGCTGTCAGAGATGGTAGGAGCCCTATCTCTGTGACTCACCTTGCAGGTTTGCTTTCGCATTTACTTTTTTTTTTTTCAGTCCTTCTCTTCTAAGGAGCCCTATTCACTCTCCTTCCTGAAACATTGGCCAAGTTTTAATGGCTCTGTCTTTTTTCCTGCTTAAGGGAGACTTTTCTGTGATGCAGATGACAATAAAAACACACCTCCCCTTGTTGAACCCAACACTGAAAACTGGAAAAGCAGTTTCTCTTTTTCTCCAAAGGTATAATCTACTCTTAGAGAGTATAACACTTTCCAAGCTGTACAGGAAAAAAAAGATGTATCTTTTTCTCTGTAGCATGGGAGATGTAATTTATGCCTCTATCCTGGTTATGTTCTCCTCCAACTTTCAAACAACGTAAAAGGGGCTATGTAAATGAAAAAAATAACTTATTAAGAGAGAAGTATTCCTTCCTCCATTTTAGGCTCTTAGAGAAAAGTCCTTTTCTTCAAAATTGCTGATGTATGCTTTTTTGAACTGATAAAATGTGCCAACTTCATAGCACTTGGGGACATGGTTTATTGTTGAACATGGCGGTGCTAGGTTAGCCATTGGACTCAATGATCTTGGGAGTCGTTTCTGACTTTGAGGATTCTATGATTCATCGACCTCTAAAAAATGTAGATTTGTTCACCTATCCAGCAGGCAGATGGGTATATTAGCCTTGATCAAAAATTTAATTTAAAATTGATTGCTGACTTGTGTTTTATGATCAGAAATATTTTTAAATGCAATTGGTTTAATAAGGACATGGCAATGAAGAGTCCTCCAGTGTCAAGAGAGTTAGAAATTGTGGCTTTTTGTCCCTGCTGGTTGTTCCTGTCACTTGTCCCTGTTGGTTATAAAAGGAATTTTTATTTTTAAGTCCTAATATATTCTTTTAATATTCCAAAAGAATTATAGTCATCTTCTCTGTAAATATAAGGAAACACACTATGTATCGTAAACTCTGTACTTTTTCTCTACACTAACAAAATACTTGTGGTTACTTGTGGGTTTTGTATGCTTTATTGCAGAACTGCACAGCGTTGAAACTTGGAGGCATTTTTTTTTCCCTGAAAATTGAAACAGTGGAAAAAATACCTAGTTCTCCAACAGTTACCTATAAATAGTGTTTCTAAATCTCTAACCTACGGACCTGGTTAGCCAGTGATTGGGTGGCTCCTATTTCCACCCCTTTCCTTTTGAAGTTTGCAGTATAAGCAATCCTTAATGTAGCATTTGGATTTGCTGAGTGCTCCGGCACCCTGATGACTTCATTAATTTCTGTCTAAGACTGAGGAAAGAGAATGAGTTTTGGTTTTCTTATTAAAGACCTAATTTTTTTTATTATTTCTATGTTGAGTTTGGCATATCATGTTAAGATGTACTTCAGTTAATATGCATGAAACTAGGATAGCTGATTGCTAGTGGAAGATACTGATTAGTACGTAAAAAAAGGTTGTATACTTTCAAAAAACCCAAACCACCTAACTGTAGTCAATGCTTCATTACATGCATAGTGTTAACCCTCATCCATGTCCTGGATTTCTTTCCTCCTAACTTAGAGGAATTCAAACTGTTTCTTATTTCTGAAACACCTTGTTCTTCAAGGATAATTTTGGTAACTTCTGTATCTTTTTCAAGGTTTTCTTGTTACTGGGGATACAGGAATTTCAGGTGATTTTTCCGAATAGCATTACATAAGGCTAGTCAAGGTAGCAAGGCTCGTGGCTTGTGGCTCAAGGGAGGAAATAGCTTCATTGGAGCACCAGTGCTTCTTGCACGTACTACTAAAGAGAAGGGAACATACTGAGAACTATCTCAACCATGCATTGACAAGCCCAGTTTTGCAAGTTTGCCAGAAACATCCTCTTTTTGGTGAGTAGCCCTTTGCCAGCCACCAAAGAAAGGGTTACCATCATCCTCACAAGCTGCTTCAAGGCAAGACACCAGCATACTGCTTCTGCTCAGGGTCTACAGGATAAAACATCACAAACCAGCCAGGAGCAAATGCATTTCAGAGATATTTTCAAGCCCTACTAACTGCTAAAATGGTATTTCAGATATTATTCCTATTTGTTCAGATGCCATTAGGTTTTGTGTGAAAAATCACTTCTGTAACACAGCTGCCCATTTTACTTGTTTAAATGATGACTGGCAGGTTTTAGAAACTGGGTTCAGAGAATCAGGGAGCAAATTGCATACCTTGCTCGCTGGGCATTCAGCCTGTAAATTATGTGAGGTAGGTACTCTTTTAAAATCAATAGCAAAAAGTAAACACAATGTGATTAAATAATAGTGTATATGCATTAAAGCTGTTTTTTATAGCTGAAAGTCTTCCTGCTGGAGTTCACAACAAAAATGTTTGTTTGAATCCTGAACATGATTTAATTCTTTTCCCACATCTAATTAATGGAAGAAATTATTGTTGTGTTTTATTTCATAGTAGATAAGTGTTTCTAGTTCAACTGAATTACTTATGCTCTCACAGCAGTACTTGCTGTTTCTTCTTTGTTTCTTCTTATTTAAGAAGTTCTAGTCCCTCAGTGTTTCAACCAGGGAGTGAAGGCAATATTATATGATTTAAATGACCGGTCACAAAACACAAGTGTCTAGTAGATTATCTGTGAAACCAATTCAGCAAACACTCTGTAGGTTGGAATTTGTTTTCTTAAACTATCTGGGCAATCTTTGGTAATGGCTTTCGTATTAGTGGAGTAGACAAGCAGATTTTGGTCATCAGATAGCATTATAACAGAAATAACTGAACGAGTGTTAACTGTGATTCATCGAACGACAAGAAATTCGTAGTGAATGTTATAATTCATTTACCTCTGATTTTTATATTTAATTGAAAATACAAATACAACTGTAATGTGTTGGCATTGCCACCAGCCCTACCAGTTCTTAACTAATGTTTTCTGAAAACAAAACTGCTTAATTTTAAGTCAGTATGTGAAGCAGTAAGATATATTGACTCACATAACCTGTGTTTTATTCATGAAACAGAAAAGCAAAAGCGCTTCTAGCCCAATAGGTGTCTGGGTGCCATTTCCATAGGGCCTGCTTTCTTCACCAGCTCTTCTGCTGTAGATACAGCTCCCCCTTGCTGTGATGGTTATTACATTTTGGTGCTGGTGTTTTTAACAGGATACAGGTTATCAGAGATGTTGTTTATAAATGTGAAAAAAAGGCAGTGTGGAAACTATGCCTCAGATTTCACCTGCTGTTAAAACTGAATGCAACCATTAGACAGGTGGTTATATTCTGTGGCTTTTGCTGAGGATTTGGGGAGTTGAGATGGGCTTTTGCTGGTAATCAACATACACAATTAAATTGCCATTCTGACCATGCATTTTCAATCTTATTTACATCGTCTCCTCTCCTCTCAGTCTTTTGGTCATAATCATCTCTTAATTTGTTTTATAACCATTTAGGTTCACCTTCTCCCATGCATTGTTAGATCTTATCTTCATATTTTTGCCTTGTTTGTAGCATCAGTGACCATCATCTTTTCTGATAAAGATCGTTTACAGTTTTCATATTTATTTCAGGAGCTCAGCTCTGCCCAGTGTTAGTGCTGTCCTGTTCATTTACAGGTCTTTGTATATGATTTTTAGGTTCTTCCAAAGGGGAAGTTTCTTAGATAATTCTGTATTTCTTTGACTATTTTTCAGAATTACTCTTTTGCTTGTACATTCTTTGCAGTAGCCAAACCCTCGCATCCTAACCTTCCTGCCTTTGGAGGGAAGTTTATGGTCTAGCTGTGTATTACTTTTCCCTTTGGACAGCTATACCTTGTGAAACATTGAATTTACACAATAAACCTTATACTTATCAGCCTTCCTTGAGACATACTCCTTCCATAGCTTTGACCTTGGTCTCTTGTTTCTAGCTAGTCAGTTGACTTCCAAGGAGGATTGTGTGTTCTTCCTACTGGGCATTATTTGGAGGACCCATCCCCGTATTCCCAAACTTATGTTCAAAACTTATAGCAGATCCACATTACTCTTCCTTCTTTTTAGAGGTTTTGCCCTACAGGCTGAAATTGTTAGTGCTTTTTATCATGACAGTTTAACGGCAGCTTCTGGTACTATTTGCTAGTATTTTTGAAGCTCCACTTACAATATTATGGGCCTAAAATCAGGTGTAATTCAGTAGTATTAAATCACCCTAACCACTGATAAATTTGAGACACAGAGATCGGAACTGAGTGTTTTAGAAATCTCTTTTGGATGTGACTGTTTCACCTTTGTAATATTTCTTAAATTTATTTTTTTATCAAAAAATCTGTTTAAAATTAAGGAAAAAATATGCTTGCTGTTTGTTCAGGTTCATACACATCTTAAAATCAGCACAGAAGATATTCTCTGCTTTGGAAAGAAGAGGTTGTTTGGGGTTTTTTAATGTAAATACTAGCCTGATTATATTTAGACTGCAATTGTAGATATGGTTCCCACTTGGCAATGAGCAGTGTAAGATTTGCTGGTTTGTTTGTAACTGCGTGTATGTAGGGTATGCACACTGTTTGCTAACACCTTTCCTGACAGCCACGATAAGCTGCCGGGGCTGGCGAGAGAGTTCACCTAGCAGAGGGTGAGAGGATGAAAGGTCGTTTTATGAAATGCAAACTGAGAAGCTATAACATAAACAGAACTGCTCTCAAAGAAGTACTGTTTCCTGCCTACGTCTACGCTACTTTATACTTTTAGGCTGTAGTCCACACTTTATGCAAATAATAGTCACTCAGTTTCCATCTGAACATGAACAGTGGAGAGGGACTTGGGTCCTGGTCTCCCCAAGATCCATTCTGCCCAATAATTAGATCATCTCTAGGTCATCTTTTATCTTTGTTAAATGAAAAGTGAACCATGGCTTAGGAGGTCTGATAAAAGCTGTGGGATTTTCGTTAATGAATATTTCATAGTTTTCTGCTGTGGCACATCCAGTATCTCTCCTTTTGACTGGTGTTGGGAAGTACCTGTTACATAGAGGAAATAGTGAAAACGAACTCCTAAATAGCTAAAAAAAAATAAATATTTTAATCAAAGTTCATGGGATGCTGTCATTTTTAGATTCTGAATGATAAAAACAGCATTTCAAGTCTCCAGTACTGAGGAAGGCATCAATATGATTTCAAATATTCACATGGCGAAAATAGTGGTAAAGTAGTAAACCCTAAAAGTTTCTACCATGTTGGCAGTTGTTACTGATTCTAAAAAGAAAACAGTTTATTTCAGATCTATACAAGAATAACTAAGGAATTAAATCTCTTTTAATTCAACTGTCTCAAAGTTTCACTTTTTTTCCCTGGTCTGTAAAGTAAATTATTTATTCTTGGTGAGTATTTTACTGAAAGATCTGGTAGGAGAACTGGAACCTTTGCTAAAACTGATGAAGATCTCTGAAAATCAGCGTTACTGTCCTTTTCTCTCATCTCTCCAGTATTCCTTCTGTCTCCTTCTAATCACGAGTCTCAGACTGCAGAGCTATTCAGTAAATAGTCATCCCTTTTTTGTTCCTATTATCTCCAGTGTTTTCCTGGCTTCCAAAAGACCACAAAAACTCCAAGCACCCTTCATCTCTCACCTCTGCTTCTGTTCCTTTTGTGATTCCATCACTTCTGTTGTAACTTGGGTCTTTTCATTCTTGTGCACTTCTTGTCTGTAATCTGGCATGATTTTGGACTTCTTATGGGTTCCCAGTACTTCCGCATCTTCCCTTCTCCCATTCTCCTGCAATCTCATCTCTTGGGTGGTTTTACCAAACCCAAAACTTCTAATTTCCACTCTGTCCTTAATGCCAGCTTTCATTGCTGATTAGTCCATTTTTTTTTTTTCAGCCATCTTCATGCTCTGTCCCATGCTACCCCATAAAAATCTGCAAATCCACTATGGCTGTTGAACTCTGAAGTTCATGTCCATGTGGTGTGTACAACAAGCTCAGCACTGGCTAATCCATGGGTGAACTGAAACTTGCATTTATAGTAATTGGGAATGCTTTGTTTTTCCTTGCCTTCTGCTCTTTCCCGCTGTGTGTTTGCCTGATCTTTTTATGCCACACATGCACGGTGTCAAATCTAATGGGGCCTTAATTTAGGCATCTACATGTTACTGTAATTAATTAATAACTCCATCCTTTGTTAATTTTGACAACTGCTAAGAGGCTGAAGGGCAATTGTACTGCTAACCATCTGTACAAATGCAAAAATGCAAAAGACTGAAGATTGTCCATGGAAGGCAAGTTCTGCAGACTCTGGTGTATTAGCACATAGCAAGTGAGCTGGTCTGCAGTATTCAGACATTCATTTTTCCCTAACAGATGTAGCCTCTATTTTAGGGACAACAAAAATAGTATTTTTATTATGACGAGAAGTACCAGCAACCTTCAAAAGCATATTTGTGTTAACCAACTAAAGGATATTGAAGCAGGAGACCAAATCAGCGTTCAGGGCAGTAAAGTGGGAGAACTCTTTCTGTACTGAATAAGAAAGAGAGGAGAACATGTCTGTGCCTTCCTCCATGTCCAAGAGGAAGAGAATGAACCTTTGACTTCAGTAACGGGCTTCCTTAATCAACAGCTATATGTTTGTATTTATGAGCTTTCTGAGTTCCTTCTATGTAGTCACCCACATGATGAGTTTTCTTACTAAAACAAAATAGAACAATGGAAATTTCCTCCTGCCTTCTAAATAAACATTCAGTTAGATTGATCCATTTTATTTTTATTTGCACCTTAACAATGTATTTCCTATTTGTTACACCACATAAAAGAAACTGTACTTCATCTTTCTTGGTTTATGCCCTTACTTATCCGTCAGCTTATCCAGTTTTTTGAGCTCTTCCGATAACTCAGTAGAAGTTTTCTATTTCTTCTAATTTTTCATAGTAACCTGGTTCCAATGGCTTGATTGAGTACACCAAAAATGACTTCATTCTTCTCCTTCAGAGAAATACTTAGATGTAGACAATGGTTGGGACGGTATACAAAGACTGTCATGCTGACAATGTTACTTCATTGTCTCTTTGTACTTTACCCTCTGTCTGTTCTGTATCTGTTAATGTATTTTACTAGTCTTGTCCTTGCCTGGTAACCTCCAGGGGGGCAGAGACTGCTAGTTTGTTCAGTATTTGCACAGTAACAGCACAATAGTTTTCTAGTCTATGACTCAGGCATTCTGACAATAAAATAACAACAGAATTGCATGGAATCTCAGTTACAAAATACAAACCTAATTTAGTTGTCTATGTGAATAACATATACCAAAAATCATGTGAGAAGTTACATTTAAATTTAGAATTTTAGAATTTAGGGATTGATATGCAAG
>VZTD01003424.1:1691401-1766401 GCA_013397725.1 Rhagologus leucostigma | reverse complement strand
GGAAAACCATAACTCTTTTTTTTCTATTGACACCTCTTACATAAAGATAATTAAAAAAAAATACTGCAATTTGTATAACCCTATGTTACTACTTTGCATTCTTAACTTCATGTAATTTTTACTTGTGTAGGCACATGGAATAGTTTATACACCAGTGGGTCAGAAGTCACTCTCCTGTGCTGCTTGGGAAAAAACCAGAATGAATTGGAAAAACACGTTACCTATATTGATAATAATGTTCAGAAGTACGAATCTGTAGGAAAAATATGGAATACTTAAAATCTATGCCAGAACTTGTGAGCATCTTTGAAGCATGAGTATTGTGTATCAGGCTACACTAACCCCATTCTGGTGATTGTGATGCACAGACTCATTTACCTGTCCTGATATTATTCGTGTCAGGTGCTAAAGTATCCCAGAATGTAAATTAGCACCTATCTGCATACGACAAAGTGGATAGCACACTCCAGCTTTGCTACAGTGTGGATTCGTGCTGCTAAAACCTTCTCTTAACACCTTATCCTGTCATTTTTGGGCTGGTTTTCATAGCTTTTAAAGAGAGGCCAAGAATCTGTCTTCATGCCATTTATGTGAATAGATAATGTAAAATATTCTTTAACCTATTGTTTTTACATTGCTGAATCACAATGGATACATGAGAAACTTTACACTGCAAAACTTAATTATACTTTTAGTCAGTGGCCCTTACCCTTCATGAGCATACTTTCCAAACTGTTGCAAGGTCTGTCTGTGCACTGTATTTGTTGAACATCTAGCATGATGTGCTGTAATTTGTGATTGGAGTTTTTCCTCCTCTTTAATGGTTTCCTTAATAAAATAACAAAATAACAAAGATCTGTTAGCAAGGCCTGTTACTCCCTAAATGTTTCTGTATAATGCAATGAGCAAATATCTTACTCTGTTTCTTGCTTTTTATGATTAGCTGTGCTAAGTATCCTAAGGGCTGTTCTTATCCTTCCTGATCTTACTGGCCCTACTACCTGAGGCTTAACAGACAAACTTCAGTTGGAAGGAGAAGAGGGGTTTTTGACAATATAAGAGAAGAATGGCCCAAAATATCAAATATTTTTTACACATAGACCAGTGATCAAACAAGTGCTGGAAGGGCTAACTGTAACTTCCAACAGTCCCCGTGATGTGAATGAGATGTGAAAGATTCCTCAAGGCCGAAAACGCCTTTTTTTATTTCTCCTTTCCCAAGGATGGTCACTAATTGCTTCATCTCCTTCTCCTACAGGTTGGAAATAATTGCATAATGATCACAAAATCCATTTTTGTCCATATCTGTTGTTCTTCTCGATCAGTGCCTCTCCTGCTTCTTAAGCTGGGCTCCAAAATTTTCTCAGAACCTCAGACAGCACCTTCTTTCTTACTGTTTTTTTCAAAATGTGCAGAGTGCATCAAGGATACAGTTTCAGTCTGTTCTCCCTGTACTGTGCCAGGATACTGTGTCTCTTTGTCAGTCAGTCAGTGACTTCCTAGCTAGAAGCCACAGCCTTTGGTGCATTGCAAGTGCAAACCAGGGTTAAGTGCCTGGAGCTAGCCAAGCCCTTCAGAAATGTTCCTTAAAGCCAAAAAACAGTTTTAAAAGATGAAAACTGCTCTGAGAGGCCGAGTGTTAAATCTAAAATGCCCAGCAAGTCCAGGGATATCCTCAGTTCCTTCTCGGAGAATGGTAACCTGACTTACTGAGATACAGGAAGTCCTTTCAGTAGGTCTAAATTATTGTAATTTATCAACACTGTTATCCAGTATTGGTACATGCAAAAAGAATATGAAAAAACAACTCCTAAGTCTGTATTTAAAATACATTTATGCATTTGGATTCTTAAAATTCAGTGAGAAATCTGTGGCCAAATTACTCAAAAAACTCCAATAGAAAACCATTGGTAGAACCTGATAAATAAGATGCAAAAATGTCAGATAAAATGTAAAAAATCAAAGTAGAAAACTTCATTTAGTTTTACAGTCAAGAGTGCTTTTCTTAAAAGGTGTGGAAAGCAGAGCTATCCTCTTATATGCATTTTTTTTCCTGAATAGTAAGGGACAAATGCTAGAACTTGGCTAAACATGTGGGAATTATGGGTTATATTATTTCGTTTTTGCTACTTTTATATTTAGGCATCTAGCTTATTGTTTTAGCAGTTTGGACTTGAAAGGTAATTTGTTAGGAATTTTAAGCATTTTATGCATGCTAAGCACTCTTCTTAAAATTGGGAGTATTACTTTAATCAAAAACTCTGGAACTCTGCTTCAAGACTCAGATGACATACTTTGGAGCCAGCTGTCAGAACTGGGCATAGCCCTATTCAAAGCTATTAATATTTTTCATTAATATGACAGTAAATTATTAAAATCTAACTGTCCTATTAAAATCTAACCATCCTGTAAGTATGTAATTTTTTCTTCTTGTTTTTTGCTTTGATTGTGACATATTTAAGAATGTAAAAATACTTTGGAAAGAAAACCAGAGAGAGTGTTCTATGTGTTTTGTTCATTGCGGTTATGGACACTGGCAGCCATGATCACTGTCTCGAAATCTGATGAAAATGTGTATTCCCTTTTTCCACAGAACATCTCTTGATATGTTTGATGATACTTTAAGTGATTTGATATGTTTCAACTTTTGTTGTATTAGGAAAAACAGAGGAAAGAAAACTTCTACCAGAAAACAAAAGAATTCATGGAGGTTGCTTTTCAGAAGTTTTTGAATACAAATAGTCTTTTCATTTCACTCTGCTTTCTTCTAACAGTTACTTAACTTCTGTATATGACAGGGCAGACTCAAATAATTTTCCAAACAGACTGCTGAACAACTCTATGATCCCAACTCTGTCTATTTATTCGGTTTGATCATGTCTCTACCTCCCATAACCATGAGACCCATGATAGTACACTCCAGTTAATATTTCTTTATTACTTACAGTAACATATTTCCTTTTCTTGTTTCTCTTCCCTTTTTCTGTATCATGGAGTAAGAGTTCTTATCTAAAAAAATGAAGCCCTGATTTACTCCACAAACGTCTGTGTTTGGCATATTCGTTGGAAAATTGATCTAGCTGTGATTTTTCTCCCACACGATGTAGGTTCAAGCTCAGTCTATTAAGCTACTTTATTTCAGATAACTACTTTGATATTGAGATCTTGCCTGATGTTGCCATTGCAGCTGTTCAGCTGTTGTCACTGATGTAGCATTTCTGTTTGTAGGTCTGATGGAGGCTTAGTGCCCTTAAGTGATACAGTTCTTACTGATCTTCATTGTTTTCTTATTGACCCAGTACCCACAAATAGAAAGATTTCTGTATTCACCTCTTCTCTATTTCTCACCTCTTTTCTGAATTGAAGTTAAAGGTCTCCCTGTCTGTCCTGCAAGTTTACTCTAGGTCTAGGTCTCCACGCATTTCCAAGTTTGCCTCTTTCATTTTTTCCCATATTGCCAAAGATCTGTAGTATGTGTTAGAGCACCCTGTGCCTACTGATTCTTCTTTGACCACTGCGTGTTTCAAGATCTCATGGCAGAATAAATTGAAATGTGAGTTCTTGTGTTGAATGAACAGATTACAAGAGCTGGTGCTGTTAGCTCTCACCTGCCATCTGAGACGAATTTCAGCTCGGTGAGTACTTCTTTCCTGTATTAAGCAGTAAAGTGAAAACTGACCACTGTGATCACTGTTTTGAGTTTCAACTGGACAGACTAAGGAAAAGCTCCTTGCAGGAGGTAGTAGCCAACCATCCCTGCTGTGACAAATAAAAGGGGCAGGCTGACCACGTGTCTCCCTCCCTTCCAGATTACTGCTCCAATCTCCATCTGCGTTCTGCTAATTTCTTAATACACGAGGCAAAATATGATTGCAAAAGGAATTTTTTAGAGCAGTAGAGATTTTTCAAATGTGTTGTGTTGCCATCTCCCTAGTTTAACTATCATTTTTTTCCACAGACCCTTGTTCATTTGTTAGTTCAATTTCTCACTTGTTTTGAAAAATTAATATTCAGGACTAAGTCACATGTTACTTCCTGCTAATACCATTTGTGGGATATAGATGAGCTGTTGAAAGATGGGGTTGTATAAAAATTTGGTTGTGTTTTTGTTTTTTTCTGCTGGAAAAACATTTTTTTGCTTGTAAGTATCATAATAGATTTTCCGCTAAAATTTCCACTTACCAGTCACTGGTCTCGAGACAGGAAATATGAGGAGACACAAGTCTCTATTACTGGGATTTCAGATTCAGCTATCATTATCTCTTTTCTTTTCTTTTCTTTTCTTTTCTTTTCTTTCCTTTCCTTTCCTTTCCTTTCCTTTCCTTTCCTTTCCTTTTCCTTTTCCTTTTCCTTTTCCTTTTCCTTTTCCTTTTCCTTTTCCTTTTCCTTTTCCTTTTCCTTTTCCTTTTCCTTTTCCTTTTCCTTTTCCTTTTTTTTTTTTAACATTATGAAACCCAACTGGAAACATTTCTTCAGAGAAGTGGGCAGTATTTAGCGATCAATAACAGTGAATTCAGTGTGATCCTTGCAGCATAAACTAAGCTGTCAGACGTAAGAGAGAATGTGATTTTCATAAATAAAAAGATGCGTTCTGACTATAAAATTGGAAACCAGAAGCTTTGAGCTGCTATATTACCTAGCTGAACAGCTATAAAGTTTAACATGTAATAATATAAGTAAGTAAACTTGAATTTAGGGTGCAATTAAGAGGTGGAAGAGATTTGAAGGTCACACTTTATTAGAATTGTCACACATATTTTTTTTAGTAGCAAAAGCACTACTTGTTAACCAGGTTTCTCACATAGATTTGTGTTTATACAGATTTTTGAAGCTGGAAATATTCCGCTAAAGCTTTGTTTGTTATGCCACCTACTATCACAGAGCCCTGAGTTGTGCATTATGCGTCAAAACATATTCCATTCTTTCAGAGTTCTTGGGGAGGCAATACGATGTAATTCATTATGCCCTGAAGATAAACAGTACCTCTTGACCTTTTCAAGTAAAGTTGCAATATTTTCTTATTCCAGAATGTAATATTGTACTGAGCCGATATCAATGTGATAAGATAAATGTTTCCTTTTCTAATGTAAACCAGAGTGCACTACATTTATATAAAAATCTTGGGGGATACCCAAAGCCTCCAGATAAAAAGGGGCAGCTTGGCTATTGTAGGTCTGCATTTTTGAATTCTCAGTCTCAAAGCACAAAGGGCAAACTGCAGCCGGTCTTGAAGATGATGGCCATTTTTCAGAATGAGCAGATTTTTGTGTTGCCCAGTTTAGGATTCTCCTAAAGAATTTTCATGCAAATTAAAAAAAGTGTAGAATTTTTTACCGTTAAAAAAGCAACCAAACAAAAGCCCATAAAACCAGAGATTAAATACCTTTCTTCTTAGTACCAGGATCTTTTGAGACGTCCCGGTAGAAACCTGTGAGTCAGTGCTATGCTGGTGTGTAGTTCACTTGCTTTTTACTATACTCAGTATTTTGGGAAATGAAAGACTAATGAGAAGTAATGTTTTATCTAATTTCTTTTTTTTCATTCTCTGCTGTTGTTCGGAGCAGTTTTCTTCAGTGTCTTGACTATTCTGTATTTCTCCATTACATTGCACGTGACATGTTTCTGATTGATAGAGTCGATTATGCGCAAATGTGGTCACCACTGTGGAGAGGGCTCTGAACATGGCACTTTCAGCTTCCCTTCTGACTGTAAGACAATGCCCATATCCAAAGGCAAACGCATATTTGGCTTCATGGACTTTGCCCAAGTGTTTATGCAGCGTCCTAGTCTCTCCTGGCAAATCTCTCTTCCGATGGCCTCATTTATCTTTATATGTTAAAGGCTTTTGTATGCAGGTCTGCTTATTATGTGGCATGTAAAAACCCTCTGTTATTCATGTATATTCTATTCACAGAAAAGAGTGACTTTAACTGCAGCTACTCTTACATGTAAAATAACAAGGTGTATTTTAAAATCACTTGATTGTTATTACTTCTGCTCTTACTGCATTTGGAACTTCATAGATATTCTGACCGGTTACTACTGTAAGCAAAATTATACTGTTGCACTGTAAAACAGTAACATCTTTGAACCCCTTCAGGCTGAAAGTAAGACTATTCTAAACATACTTATCACAGTTTATGAATTAGATTCAGCAGGGATTAAAATACAGATGAAAAGACCAGTTAAGAACATGAGTAAGAAGAAATGAAGTATCATTAAATCAATCTATTTTACATATGTATCATGTTAATAACTTTTTTTGGACTTTCTGTTTATTAATTTTAATTTATTTAAACTTAAGCAAGAGTCTTAAAATGTAAAGACAACATTTGGAAAGATTAAGTTCAGTATTAGGAAATTAACTAAAAGAAACAAGTTTTGAGAGAAGACTTTAAGTTCTTGAGTGAAACAGAAACATGAGTGAAGGTGAGGCTGCCATGTTGGGCAACGTAAGGAAGCCCCTGGAGTCACCCAGGGAAGAAGAAAACCATAATAAGAAAAGGAAGGCTGACAGATTAGAAGAAAATAATGTAGACAAGGTTCTTTAGGAGGTCACATTTGACTAAGACTTTGGGAATAAAGAATTTGATTTTGTTTTGAAAACAAATGGTGTGTTCACCAGGGAACCAAGCAGAATGTGTGAACTAGATAGTCTCTGCACTGGAAAAGAAGTATTTGTAAACTGATGAGGTTTAGAGGCAAAGAACTTACATTTTGTATTAGCAGATGTGCAGTCATGCATCTTACTTAGATACTGTTCTCTCTTTGGTCCTCACATTTAAGACAGTTCCACATATCTGCAGTAAAGACAGTCCAAAATTTCTTCCAGCTTAAAGATAGCTTCTAGAATATATATATATATATATATATGTGTATATATATATATATATATATATATATATAAATAAAAGTTTATGCGGTCTGTATTCCATAGAAAAAGAGCACACTAAGGCAGAAATGGTACAAATGATTCCACACAGTGTTTACCACTCAATCTGTAGCTTATCTCCTTGCTCATTTCTGGGGATAGCTAAATGATCTGTATCAAATTCGTTCTACAGCTGTCAGTACCTGCAAGCATATAAACAGGCAGGTAAGATTTCTAGAAGGCAGATGACCACATCACTAAGAGGACTGCTCTAATTGGCATAATCAGTACAAGAAATGAAGAGTGAAAGAGCATGAAAATAGAATTACTTTTGTACCCCTTGAAAGGAGGCAGCAACAGGCTATGTTCATCTAGTTGCTCCTGCAACGGACTATGCTGAACTTCCCCTGAACATAGAAAAAGGGCATTTTAATCTCCAAAACCAGCCATCTGGCATCTTCCATTAACGTTAAACTGGAAGAAAAAAAAAAAAAGAGGGGCTGGTTTTTTTTAGA
The DNA here is from genome assembly GCA_013397725.1 of Rhagologus leucostigma. Taxonomy (NCBI): domain Eukaryota; kingdom Metazoa; phylum Chordata; class Aves; order Passeriformes; genus Rhagologus; species Rhagologus leucostigma. The sequence goes on along the minus strand of VZTD01003424.1, from coordinate 1,759,015 downwards.
AACATTTATATCTGACTTGAGGATTCTACAGAAATGTTAGCTCTTGGTGGAAGGTGCTCCCGTCAAATTAAACATCTCTGCACACTCCATTCTTGTGTCTCATGGCGGAATGGAGTTTGTCTGTGCCTTGAATTTCACTGTCGCCTTGCGTTTTCTTCTTTACTAGACTGAAGAGTTTTAAATCTGTTTGAAATCTCTATACCTTTGGATATTGCTTGAAATTAGCTACAGTGTGAGTAGACATGAGAGATTGACAGTTGAATACATACAGTAATCAGCAAGGGCAGGATTTAATTGCAGCTAATTTGTACTGGTTGAACACCCCTCCATATAAAGATATTTTATACTCAATTATATTTATAATGTTTTGGACAATCAACACATGGTAAAACTTAAAAGTATAAGCATTTAATCTAACACAGATTTGACCTGTCCCTTCTTCCTTTGCTTTTCAGAAGCTTTTATTCCTTTCTGTATAGAAAACAGTTTCAGAAATGCAAGTCTCAATACAGGACCAGATACCTTCCTATGTTTGGTCTTATTAATTATTGGAATTTGAGGATGCATTAAAGGCTACCATGTGAAATGCTGAATTACCTCTGTTTCCAAAACCTTATTTTTACTTGAGAAATTCAGGAAACTTGCTGAAGCTATATTACAGTGTGGATGAATACATATGGTTTGTGACAGGTTAGATACAGCACAATAATTTATGTCTGTGTGAATGTACATTGCTGAATTCCCTTCTTTTGTCTCGAGTAGAAATTTTCTTCTCTTTATCATTCATTTTCAATTTTTATAAAACTATGTTGTTGAAGCTTTAGGTATCATTGTACCGTCTTCTTGTGACACCTAGGAAAAAGAACCCGAACTGAACCAAAATCAGAATTCTGCTATGGCATAAATAATATGAGGTAATACATTTGCAAAACTTTAAAAATATGTTCTAGAACAGAGATTAAATAAAGAGTTGCAATAGAGGCTTTTGGTTCTCAAAAACATAGACAAGTTAAGAAAACTTTGTCTGAAAAAAACTTAGAACCTGGAAAACAAATTCTCAGGTTGGTATCACTTGCATTTGGCAAAATTTCAGAAATCGCTTCTTCCAACAAATTTATTGATTGATAAAGGTGAAAATTCCTGCAGGCATTGCTCTTAGAGTTTTTTTGAACTTTAACTTTGTTGCAAAATGTCTACTTTGGAATACTATTAATTCATATGTAAATAATTTTAAATGGGGCTCATGATACATCTTGTCTTGCAAGATGATGTAGAAGCTTGAGTGAGTTCCATGTGTTCACATTTCAAAGGATGGTGGTTATTAGGTCACTTTGAAGTCTACCAATGTTTGTTATAAAAGAGAGACTATCTATACTACTTAAACTGTGTCAGAGTAGTCAAAGGAACACTTGCCTTGAAAATTAAAGATGTCAGTTGAAGTAAAATTAAATTTTTTTCTTGAGTAGCATAATCATGTCTAGTCACTAAAATATGTGTTCTCAATGATATTGTGCTGGCCTGATTGTTCTACTCTAATTACTATATGAGTCTTTTTTAATACATTCTAGTCAGGAAGAAATTTAATTTCTCTTTGACATTACTTCCATTGTTTTTATTTCGGTGCTATTCTCTCTGCACTTGTAAAAAAATTCTAAAAATTGTCCTTAATGTACAGTTTTAGTCCATGTAGTCTTTCTGTGATTCACCTTTTCTCTGTGTCTTTTATAGCAATGAAGGAATAATTCAGTTATTCTTCAGAGAGGCACAAAACCTCTAGTCAGAATCTTCCCAAATTTTGATGCAGAAAAATCTAAAGAAAAATACTACTGATGACTAAATTATTTTTAAATACATTCCTAACACTTTTCATTTTCACAGAATGCTTTTCCTGAAAAATCTCATTTTCATAGTATCCTTAAAATAAACAAATAAAGTATTCATAATATTAAAAAAACCCTTAAGTGCTTGAAGTTGGACCTTTTTACTCTTTTCACTTATTTTTTTGCAAATGCCACTGGTGATACCCCAAAGCCTTTGCAATGCTCCCTGTTGTCTGGTTCCAGAGTCCCAGCCACCTTTGCTGAATAACCTGCTTGCTCCTTTTCCAGTAGCAGATGGGGTTCAGTCCCAACACTGAGAGCTGGGGCACTATGGAGTTGGTGACTAACCTGAGCTCTGGCAATTACTTTCCTTAGAGCCTTTGTCAAATTACCTAACTCTGAATACTCGTTCTTAAACATGAGGATGAAAAATACTATCAACCATATTAGTATTTACAGAAATGATTATATGGTACTATTTTTGTGGATTTGATTGACAGTAGCTCTGGAAACAGATGCATTGGATGCTTTGGGTTTTTTACCACTGCTTCTTTGATGAAAGAAATGAAGATTTTTTCATAAGACAGTGGGTGTTGCCAAAATTTTGACTTTTATCAGTAGAGCTCATCCCAGATGCATAAGATGTCCATATAAAACTGGTACTTAAAACTCATAAGCAGATACCATGAGAGGTTCAGAATGCAGCAGTTCAGAATGAAAGGAGTCTTGATTCCCCCACCCCAGAGTGTGTGCTCTTGTTTCTGATAACAATTTGTTTTTCCAACCTGTTCATCTATGAAATCAAGGTCCTTTGACACTCTCCCAAGCCATCTCAAAATCACAACCTGGCTGCTTCTGCTAAGAGAGGCTCTAAAACAACATGTGGTTCAACTGTTTCGAGCACATAGCCATGATCTTCACCAGTAAATTAAGCATATAGTTCCTGGATACTAAACTGAGCAGTTGAAACAGGGTGGGACACAAGTGAGCTAATAAGCATTTTAGTCCCCGAAACTGGGATAGCTGCACCCAGTTTCATAGTCAGACTGGTCTTTGGAAAAGTCTGACTGCAGAGCTGTGCCAGGGCATGGCTTGGGAGAGCGTGGGTCAGCACAGGTAAGAAATGCATCCCCAGAGCTGTACTCACAGCTTGCTGAAACAGGTGCGGAAAATCACATTCTCAGTCACTCTCCAGTTTTCAGTGCAGGTGAAGCCTGAGAGAATTGGTAAAAGTGATATTGTCATGATACCTTTTTCCATAATGCACTCCCTGTATTTTTTGTAACTCTACAGGAAAGTGCTTGCAGGGTTCATGTCTTAGTGTTATTATTTGTGCCGGTTTGGCCAAAATCTAGTAATATAGCCCCTGAGAGAAAACCAGGTTACAACCACCCTTCCCCCCACAGGGTTCAGGAAAAAAGGAGATTTTTCCTCGAAGGAAAGTGAAAGAGATAAAAACTATTTATTTTAACAAACACACAGGAAAAGGATAATGATGCTAAATAATGAAATGAAATCTCTCGCTATAGAGAAAAACCTGGGAAGATTTCAGAGTCCTTCTGTAGGTGTGGTCTCTCTCCTCCTCGGAGCTGGTTGGTGAGGGCGTGGGCCCACCCCCGGGCCTCGGGGAGAAAATTCTCCTGATGTGTTCTAATGTTGTTGAAAAAGTTCAGAAGAGAAGAAGGGAAAAAACCAAAGTCCCAGGAAACAAAATTCAGCTCTCCGTCTCACGCCAAGAGGGAAAAAAAACCAGCTGGCTGAAGAAAAAGCAAGCAGGGTGCTCCCTTCCATGCTACCCGCAGTCAGACAACACTGAGGAGTGCAATCTCTGTGTCCTTGAGAAGCTGCTTTGGAAAGTTTGTTTGGTTTTTTCTTCTTTTCTCAAGCTCAGTTTAAAGGCACAGAAAAGGCACAATATTACTTTTTGGGCATAGAGCATGATAGGGGATATACATGATAGAGTCACCCCAAGACATTAATGAACCTGGGGATTGCTGGAGAAGAGGGTGAGAACCTCTGACATTCATCTAAAACCAAAGATTGTTTCACCTGCTGGCCACAGCTCTTTCTTTAGGTAGCAGCATAAGTCTTATGCTGTAAACTGTGCACCAGAAAGTATTTCAAAGCCATCCCGAAGTCCTCACATGAAATAGTTTCTCTCCTGTTTTTATTCTTCAGTCCACTGTCCTATGGCACAAGAAGAGCTCTGAGAATTGCAGTAGACTAACAGGTATTATCCAGAAGGCTTTCTCATAAAAGGCAAGGCCTTCTGACTAAAAATAGTATAATGCTATGATGTCTGTAATGTATTTTTTTCCCAAATCTCAGAGATGAAATTATCTAAATTTTATCTTGCAAAATAAAAAATCCATCTCTAATAGATGAAGTAAGATTTTTAAAATAGCAACTAAATTAAAATTTACTGTAGATTATAACACTGTACTAGTATTGAAATATCTAGTCAGGAATAGATCCATGTTTTGTGTGATACTTGAAACTTATGGTATGAAGAAGTGATGATCTAGTATGGAAACATAGGTGAATGTTCACAGAGAAGATACACTACATCCTGCTCAGTAAATTAAATTAAAAGGCAATATAGTCACAGTTTGCTGAGGTTTAAAATGTACCAAGAAGGAAAAAGAAGGTATTGTAGAAAGGAGAATCTGGAAAATACTTCTAGGACATGAAATCTGAGCTCTATGCAATGTGTAAAGAGGAGTGTCTTTAGAAGAGAAGACCAGTGGCTGAGCTTAGACCGTAGTAAGTTGATGACATGCTGGAGGACTGAAAAAATAAAAGCTGAATATTAAGTTTTGATTTATGTAAAACAAGAATAGTTGAAGGAATATATAAAGTAAAATTTATATCTAAAATTCATTTCCAACATATTTTGATCATACACTAGGTTGCCAGTGCTTTTTTTCTTATCTGCATGTTACTGATAGTGATTATGTAATATATGCTACATGGTTCAGAGGAAATTTTTACAGTCTGATGCCAGATGAGACTTTAACTGATGTGAAATATTACATATGTTTGGCACCAACATAACTGGGTGTGTCTGCTTTTACAAATGCATCTAAAGACAATAATGCCCCAAAGCATATTTATGATTATAATTCCTTGGTTAGCTTGCTGTTTAGGAAGATTACTGCAGATGCCAAGGCAGTATAAAAAGGATAATTCTTTCCTAGGTGACCTTGATGAAGTGTGGTGGAAACATCTACCTTTTAATTCAAATGCCTAGCCTGTTGCCTTGCTCATGTATAGTACTTGGGAATTCCTCGCACAGTTGCTATTGGTTCTCCAGCACCTAAATGCCCTGGGAATTGAAAAATATCTTTATTCCTCTTCTGCAAAACAATTTTAATAACTTCAGGTCTTTTTTTTTTCATCCCTGCAAGTTTCTAATCATAAAGAATATACTCCCTACTAGATCTCCTCACAAGGACTGAAACTAGGATGAGGAGCCCTAGGACATTTGCCTGTCTCTCTATACTTGCATTTTAGCTTAAAATTAAAGCTCTTTGTCATTTCACTCTTTTTATAATCTTCACTATTACAAGTCCCCGAAGTGGAGAATGCTTTCTCAGTAGCACTGTCTACATGGACTGTTAAGGCTACCCTTCAAAACATACAATTCATTTGCCAACTACAGCAAGAACTCTGAAGGTTGGGACTCTTCAGAGACAGAGGTCTGTGTGTTGGATTGTGCCTGCTACATCATCACGAAATGCACCAAAAAGTTAAAAGGTAGATAAGCAGTCCAAGAGAAAAGCTGAAATTGTAATAATTCAAGCAGGTCATAGTAGACCACAAGTGCAGATAGCTCTTTCAGAAAGACGCAGAGCTAATCAGTGTTAATTTTGTCCGGTTTTTGACAGAATATAAACATTACCTTTAAGAAAAAATGGTATTTAGTATTGTATGTAAATGCATTTGTTACTTCACACATATATAAACATATGAACTAATTTGTGATCACGGAACAGAGGTTCCTCTGGAGTCTCACTGTCCACACTTGGTACCAGATTTTAGTGCTTCAGAATTATTCCAAGGAGTTTCGATCAGACCTTTTGTTTTTAGCACATTCAGAACTATTGCTCGGTGCCACCATTGATAAGTTTAGTGTCTAGAAATGGGCTGCTATTTGCATAATTTACTTCTTGAACTCATATCAAGACAAGTTTTTATTGGTTGGTTGTTTCATTGTTTGGTTTGTTTGTTTGTTTGTTTGTTTGTTTTTAACTCCAGACCAAACTCCACTTCTGTCTCCAAAATGTGGTTTCTCAAAATCCTTGAAAGATTGTAAATAAAATGGCTATCGTTATATTGCCTGTTTACATTAATTTTTATTGTTTCTTCCGCTAATCATTCTTTCAGTGAATATGTTCCTGTTAGCATAGTTTATGTTAACTAAAGTTTTAGAAAGCATCACAAAAATATCCATAAGAAAAAATAAAAATATGCGCAGTAGGATTTCAGTTCAGCTGATTTTGCTTTAGCAATATAGACTGATTTTTAAAGTGGCTGAGATTACATAGTGACTTTTGATCAAATTAGTTCATTGAAAAACATGACCAAAAACGGGTCGATTTGCTTTTGCTTTTTTTTATTTGTGGAGATGTCTGACTTAAGTTGATCTAGTGGTGCTTTAGACACTCAATCTTGCCTTATTTTTCTCTCGTCTTCTTAGTTCTCCATTTCAGGCATATCTCCGTTGTTTCTAGTAAGAATTGTGATAAAAGAAAATCTTGTTTTCTGCTACTGTTGTGCCCATACTTGGAAGTGAGGACTCAAGAATCCTGATCAGAGGCTCTGGCTGCAGTTAGGGCACAGAGCACTTATTTCTAAGCCATCTCCTGTTCTGTATACACTATTTCTCTGTTAAGTCCAAAATTTCAAGGATAGTCTCATAAACACAAAAGTGGTCATGTAAGGTCGGAAAATTCCAAAGAGCAACTCTGTATGTGCAGCTCTTGCTGATCCTCTGCTGTTAGCTCACCATGGAAACAAACCATGCTGAAGCTTCATGATATTCAGTTTATGAGAACATGGTGTTATTTGAAATGTAGCAAGGTGTTAGACATCACAGTAATCCGAACTTGGCATGCTTTCACAGGAACCACACAATCAAATAAAACTGGGCTGGGAGATGCTTCTAAAGATCTTCTGTGTCCCAGAGCAGAATTGGTGCTCTTAGCTGTTCCTTAAGATGCTTCTTGAACAAGTTCAGCAATAATGATTTTGCAGCATGTACACAATTTATTGTACTCCTCCACTACTCTACCACTGGAAAGTTTCTTCTTAAATTGAATTAAATCTCCCTGGATTCAGTTTAAGGCGGTTCTTGCTTGTCCTTCCCATGGAATACAATTAATTTGTTCTGTGCAAAAACTTGCTGATGACTGTTAATGCTTTAAGGTTGGGGTTTTTTTCTGTTTTTATGGTTAGACTTCTGCTATCCCATATGTTGGATTTTCTCATTGACATCGTTATTACAGTTCTTATCTGCTTACTGGCAAAGTGGTCCACCTCTTTGAACCATTGTACCCCAAGCTGGGTATATTTCACTAACTGAGTCTTTCGAAGGTTGAGGAAAGTAGAGAAAACACCAGTTTTGTATATGACACTCCAGTTGCTTTTATCATAATAATATGACAGAATTTTTTTATGTCTTTAATACATGGTTTTCATCACAGGTATGTGTATTAAATTTGAGATTTCTTTAAATTATGCTCTTGTAAGAACTAAAAAGTTAATAATTAGATCTATTAAAACTATTTAAAAACACCCTTTAAATTTCTAATATCAAATGTGAAACCCAGTCGTGACCTTTTTCTTCTCCCCTGATTATCAGCTGGATATTTCAATAATGGCTTTTGTGCCTTCCTCCCATACAGTAAAAGCCTGATATGAGCATCTTGATAATATTTCCTTTCATGGTTACAGTCTCACTCATTCCCTGGATATGGATTTGTAAGGGCAGTGGTAAAGCAAATTGTTATCATTCAAATATTTGGAGCCCTTTCAATCAGTGGCTCTTCAATAGATGTGTAATTTCTCACACTTGGGTTGGCTGAGGGAGTTTGATTAGTATAATTCCTGTAATTTTACTTGATTTTGGTACCATGTAGATCCATTCTCTTTGATGGGTAGTTTTGGTTACTAGCTTACAGGGAGGGTATCTGGATGAAGAATCTGTGCTTCTGATACTTTGTGTCAGTACTCCTTTACCAGTGAGTGAAGTATGTAATTTAATTGAAAATAAGTGGTAAAGATACACATATTTCATTCTGACTTCCAAATGGCTAGGGCTATTTTAGGGTAAAATTGTTTTGGCATTTGTTCTTCCCCTGTTATTTTACCTCTCTGTATTACTTAACAAAACTAATCAGGCTTCAGATCTGTGCTCTCAAACTTGAGGTTCTATTCTGGGAATCTTGCTTTGGCTAGAACAAAATGTTTGAGTACATGCTTACTTCTGGTTTGTATCTGCCTCACTTTTTGGTTTGGTTTATATCTTGGTGATGATTTTTTGTTAATAATTTGATTAATAATCTCCATGATGAATTAATTGTCTTTAATTTTAAAATTTCCTGTCAGATTTCTGTCTATTAAAACTATTGCCTTCTAACAGCCTTCTAACAGTTACCATGCTTCCTTTGATATTGTGTTTCTTTCCACTCCCAAAGTTGCTCCGAATTTTGATCTTAGTACACATGGGACCGCCCTTGCTTTAATTTGCATCAGCTCCTTTCTTATTTATAAATTATCAAATCATCTATTATTCTACCTAAGTCAACACTACTTTGTTTCTGACTGCTTTAATTGAAAGTAGGTTTCACAGCCAATAAGGGATTGTCTCTAATGGACAGACTTGAAAGAAGGTCTTTTTTTAACCAACTCTTTTCAAATCCTATGTATACTTTCTACCATATATGCATAATATTATATAAACTTATAATAATTTTAAGGATTTTTTTATTTCTGGCTTCACACATGGAATAGCTGTATTGATTGTTCTTCTTTGCCTGCACATTTAAATAGCTTTTATGTATCAGCTAGCAGATTTTCATTGGAAATAGATCATACCAGTTTTCATGTGGAAATCTGGTACATGCTACCTTTACCACATTCTTTTAATGTAGAACTAAGAGATTAGCTCTCCTGTTTAGCTATTATATGTCCCAATCTTTTAAAAATCACACCACATGGAAGAATACAGCAGTGTCAGAATATTTGTGAGCTTGTATTGCTGGCATTTTATGTGTACACTTTTTTTTCAATTTCATAAATTCAATTAGTCACTGTGTAATGTAAGTAGTAGGAAAGAAGCAGAGTAGATTGCCTGCTTCTGTGTTTACAAAAGGAAAGTTAAGTTCAGGCATGTGGGATGAAAGAAAGGAGATTGTCAGGTTCAAGCACAACTTTGGTGTTGTGAGCCCCCATCTCTGCTAACCCTTGACATTTGCATTCTTCAGCTGGTTTGAGCTTTGGAGAAAGCATTTGGATTTGCTATCAGCCACCATGTTATGCATGGTCTGACATGGAGCCCTAATGACCAATGCAGACTATGTCTACAGGGAAGACATTCCTGCTAATGCCGCCAGGAATTGAAGCATGTAGCTGTTATGGGTGTTTTGTTTCTAGTTCTTGGTCAGTCAAATAATGGGCAGGGAAAATTAAAGAGTTGTTTTTGCAAGTCTTTAGAATCTATTAAATTGGGTTATAGGGAGAGAAGCTAAATTGGCTTTATGAAAGGATATATGTAAACTGCTAATTATTAGTGCCCCGTATTTATTTAGCATCCTTTGCGAAGGAAAAAAAGGCACTAAACAAAACCAAATAAATAAAAAACAAACAACAACAAAAAACCAAAACAAAAAAACCCACCACCAACCCCCCCCCCAAAAAACCCAACAGCAACAACAAAAAAATGCCAAAACAATTAGAGTGAAAAAAATCTGATAATTAACTATTATTTTTCACAAAACTAGTCTAATTACGAATCAGTCATGGTAAAATGAAAGGTCAATAACTACAGATGCATAATTTCTCTCTGATAGATTGCTGTTTGAAAATAGGTTTATGACAATTATGTGATTAATTTCCTTTTATTAAACAGCATTATAGGACTTCATGTTGCATTTATCACTTTATTACTGTTACTTTTTCTCTTCAACTGAAAATTAATCCTGGATAACATCAGGATAGAACAGAAGCTCAGGTAGATTGAGCATCATTTCTTCTAGTGGTGTTTGTGTTGCAGGGAAGACCACAAATCTGAATCAAAATCAGAGACTCAGTATACTGAAACTGGCAGTATCAGCCTAAGAAAACAAAACACACACACACCATCACCCCTGCCCCAACCAACCAACCAACCAACCGCAAAGTGCTTTCATACCAAGGAAACGAGAGCCAGATCCAGACACATTCTGATGTTTTCTGAGCTGAAGCACTTGAGGAATAAAAGTTAAACTGTGATCCAGAATGTCTTTCCCTACTTGCCCCCAACCCTCAGTGTGCTCTGCTGTTTTATTTTGAAATTCCCCAGACATGAAGAGTTGCTGTCCTGGAAAAGTGGAGAATTTTCCCAGCCTTGGAAAAGCTGGGAAGCCTGGGGATTCAGGAGCCAGACAATCATTTGAACAAATTCCTGTAGTGTTCATATAGTAAATTTTTTCAAACACATTCAATGATCACTTAATCCCACCCTGTAGGTTTGGGCTTACTACCACGTTTAGTGGACACTACCACTTCTTGTCCTGCTGTCTAGCAGCCTGGCAGTAGGAGTACTTGGGATTGTAATACAGTGTCAAAGACTCTTGCCTCTTCTTTGGGAGCATAATATAGTTTCAAACATTTTGATCTGTTCCAGGTTTGTTTTCTACTATTAGGCAAGGCTGTGAGGCACCCTAATCTAGATTCAGAAGACAGAAAAATCTTTTTTTTGTTTGACTATTGGCATTGCTTGATGTTGGGTTAATTGAAATCTTTCTTAGGGAATATACAGGTTTTTTTATTTAATATATTCCTTGAGATAGGTGCCAACAGCCTTAGCTGTCTGGTCCTTCATTTCTACTTCTGCAGGCAAACACTGTAAAAATTGTTGTCTATCTCTCCTAAGTGGAATCAGACAGATTATGTGGCTTGGATTTCTGTTACATACAGGATTTTTTTAACATTGTGGGCTTTCTGGTGTGGCACATTTGTCCTCAATTTTCTTTGTGTGACTCAGGGAAAAAACAGTGTTGTTCGCTGGGGAAAATGGGAGTTTGCCTTCTTTATCGAGTCTTCTGGAGAGACTGCTGCTGGGAAGGAGTTGGATCATCTTAAATTCAAGATTCTTTGAATAGTGCTAACTGCTTTGCTACTCCATTTGGAAAGATTATAAGCTGCTGTGCTGACTGACTCTGATATTCATTAGAAAACTTTCTGGGCAAACACAATCGGTGAGAGACAAAGGTTTAGCAGTATTGTTTGAGTGCTATTAGGAAGAGTTGAACAATGTTGTCTTTCAGTCACTATCTTTTCAGGGTTTTGTACAACTATGGGTAATTCTGGGATTCTTGTTGGGAGCCAGCCAGAGAATAGGCCCCCAGCAGGTTATAAAGGGTCAGAAGTTCTCCTGGAGTGGTTTTTATAATAAATGTAGCTGTGTAATCATTTGGTTAACTTGTTATTCAACCAGTGCAGAGCAGTCTTTGGCCTTAAATCCAGCTTAGCATGTTGATACGTTTCGGTTGCATAGTGTTACCAGCGAGATGACTCTCGTTTGACATATTCAGCCATTTGGAAACTTCTATGTTCAGAAACTTATTTTACGTTCAGCAAGAATGTTAGGGTATGCAGTCATTTGCAAAAAAATGAAACAGGGATTTGGAATTAGAAAAAGGAAGGAATCTGGTTGACTTCTGGCAAGTGTTTTGGTTTTGGTTATCTGCAGAGTATACACCTCTTGTCAGTATAAATAGGGAGTGCCTGTATAAACATTCTTGTTTCGCCTGTTCCACATAATAGTTTCTTGTATCATATTTCTTTTGACCTCGCTATCTGAAACCAATTACAGGAGATCCATTTGGGCTGCATCTATTTTCATAAGAAGCCCAGGCAGCAGTGTTTTTCTCAGAGATGAATATCAACATCAAATATCCTTCTGAGTGCTTTGTTATTTATGTTTCAGAGAGATTTTGTAGCCTTCAGCTCTCAAGAATGTGTCACGCTGTGCTGTTTATACATTGACGATATTAATGGGCATAGATGTCATTTTTCATTTTAACGTCTCAAATGCAACAGGCTGATAGGTTAAACATTCCTGGTTTTAAAGGAGGGATATGAGTGACATCTGTTTCCTAAAAATACACGTATATTTACTTTCTAAAAACCAAAGTAATAAGTTCACCATCTTTAGGTGACAGCTTTCACTTTATTAAAATGGTAAAACTTTAAAAATAATTTTGAATCATGCTTACATTAAATAGAAGGGTTTGGAATACAAAATTAAAGCAAGTTATATCTCATAGTATTATTGCCAGCAAATGGCAAAATCTACCACAATTTATCAACTTTAATAGTGTAAGTTATATGCAATTATTTTCATTTTTGTTCTGCTTGTGTTTTAGCTATGCCAAAGCTTCACAGTAAATATTAAGAAGTAGTGTTTCCAATAAATATTTTACTAGAAGACACAGTGAGTTCTGGAAACCATATGCCCAAATTTCCCTTCCTATATAGCCATTGCTGAAAGCATTATAATGATTTTCATTTGTGTAATTAAAATAATTTCTAGTCCTCAGTTCTTTTTATTTCTTTTGTCTACATTGAAATTTTTTTTGTATAGTTTTACTAATTTAGATAACTTAATTAAGGAAAAGTTCCTGCTAAATTTGAAACAAATGTTATTGGAAACTAGATACAATTTTGACTGCCCTAGAATCTGTTCTTTGTGCACTTAACTTGAGGTGGGACTCAACATAAATTTGATCTGCCAGATTTATAAGCGTCTGTTATTTTGCCTTCGTTACACTATTTTTATCACAGAAATTGTAAATGATACATGGGATGGGTGTTTACTGGAAGTGTAGATGTTAAACTATGAATTTTGAAAGATACTTTCAAGTTTTCGATTTGTTTGGCAGAGATTTAATAGCAGCGAATGAATTGGTAGAACTAATGTTTTATAGTCTCATAATCTTTACTTATGAATAATGTCAGTAATAATGCTTTGAATTTAACAGTGTTTCTGGGAGGTTGTTTACCATGTAGCAAAATGTAGAGTTAAGCAGCACACAGGGAGGAAGAACTACCATATGGTGACTGCTCTAAGAACAAAGGCTGACAGTGATTTCTCCTTATGAGTTTTAAATCATCTCTGATCTCTTGAAATTGTTTTCTGTTCTTCTTCTATCTCCTGTGTTTACAATAATCTAAACTGCCACAATAAGATCACTGAAGTATTCAGGTAGTCATCATTTATAAGACATTCTGTATTAAAAGATAAGCCTTTACTCCTTTAGAGATATCCCAACCAGCACATATGAATCAAAATAGTTTAAGTAGTAGAGCCTTTTATGCAAGCATATCCTGTTGTGCTGCCTTGCTTTTTCATGAAGTGTGACTCTTTTTGTAGTTAGGTGTAGGAAGTCATACTTTCTTAGGCTCATTCCATGGGAGTATGCTAGCCACAATTTGAATCATACTGTCTAGATTAAATCTAAGGTACAGCAGACTATAATTCTATTAATTTTCAAGTCCTGTAAATGTACAGCTTTACCAGATGCTTGCTTGCTTGTTTTATTGCATTGATGTGAGGACTTTGCTGCTGAGGAAGATTAGGATTTCTGCAACTGCCAAAATAAAAAAAATATTATCTTTATGGTTTTTTTCCATTTTCTCTTACTCCAAATCTCTTCTCTCGTTCTGGCAGTATTGCCCCAAGTGGTGAGGTTGGTTTTCCTCTACAGTCTCTCATGAATTCAGGAGTGCAGTAGTTCTCTTGCTTCCATTCAAGTTTTCCTTTTGGAGAGCACTACAGATTAAGAAGGAATATAAATTTGCCACAGATCTTATGTTTGTGCTTTTAATCTGTTTTTGCTTAAACCACTGCAAGATGTTGGGACCAAATCCTAATGCCCCTGAAATCAACAGATACGTTTAACTCTGATCTCAGGCAGAGAAGGACTGTCCTTTAGGATATGCTCAGGAACTGCGAGTGCAGAAGAGATCATGCTGTTTACATAAGGAAGAGGGCACCCAGTGGTTCCTTGGTAACAAAATATTTCAAGTGCACTTTTAAATATGTTAACTTTTGTTTATTTTCGGTAGAGAGAAGATAGTTCTGTGCATCTCATTGCTTAGGTTCAGAGGAATGTATACTCTTTGTAAAGCTGACCTGTAATTACTTGAGAATTTGATGAAACAATACAGGGATTGTTGTGGGAATGTCTCCAAATGTTAAAAGTCTGCTCTGCAAACTTTGTACCAGGGCCTTCTATGGGGAGACAAATCAATGTTGTTAGGAGATGGTACTAGTGCATTCACTTTGTTTACTTTGGTTTTCTATGTCTGCCTGCCTTCTCAGAAAACTTGCTTGGAGCCAGACTGTAGCAGCCCTCTCTCTGTCTTTTCATAATTGATCAGGGGATGACTGCCTTCCCTGAGGGTTAAGACGTGGCAACTTTTTCTGTTTGCTCAGCATCTCAATGCAGTAGTTCAAACATTGTTCACACCAGCTGGCAGTGTAATGCCATATGCACATCTTGTCAAAGCAACTGTTGTCATGGATACTAGAAACTATCTTAAAAACCAGCTCATTTGAGTCTAATCAAAATTGTACCTTTCTTTATCAGTTGAGAATCTTTAGTATTTTAGGGAACATTGATCAAATGGCATTTATTGCAGTACATTCCATCTACAGTAGGTTTTAATAACAGAAGTAATAGTGTGATGTATTGTAAAGCTATAACTGCTATTTATTGAGCTGATTTTTCTAAGAGGAAAAAAATGAGTTCTCCAGGTAGTTTCAGTGGAAATGCTCTGAATCAGGTTTTGGGGTTTTTGGTTTTTGGGGGTTTTTGGGAGGGGTTTTTTGTTTAGTTTTGTTTGTTTGTTTTTTAAATTTCTAAATAAGTACCACTCTATAACACTTGACACTTTAAAAATAATTTTATAGGGAAAAATAATATAGATTAGCATTCTTCGGGTAAGTGGAATGTTTGTTTACACTTCATATGTTTAATTGTATTTTGCTGAGTTGGAATGAAAATGTAAAATAAATGAAAACATCTTCTATTTTGATTGGGATACTGTCATCCCTGAGCCTGATCTGGTTGGTTGAGTAGTAATTTCTTTGTTCTCTGATTTTCCTAAGAATGCAAATTAAAACCACTCATTTTTATTTGGCATTAAAACTGCACGCTTTTTTTTTGTCAAAGGAGAGGTTTCTCCTTGAATTGTAAGTACAAAAAGTGTTTTTAATCTTCAATGAATATCCTTATTAATTCACTTTCAAGATAATCTGATGTTGATTTGTCAAATTTAATTACAGCTTCTGGTAACACTTGAAGTCTACTTGCTTTTACTTCAAATTGTAATACGAAAATGCAAATTGAATGATAATTTGCAAGGGAGTGGGCATTTTAGTTGAACACTCAAAGACAAGTTCCTTGTGGAAATGAGGCTATTGATGCAGTTTATGATTTTTCCTCTTCAAGCACTTCAAACAAATTAACTTTATTTCCTGCAGGATTTCATGTACATCCATAAATTCTAGTGAAGTCCTATATATGTAGTTTCAGAATTTTTTTTTTTAATGTTTCAAGTAAAAATACCACTGAAGTCTGAAATCTAGCAAATACAAATCAAATAGGAGGGGAATTTGTTTATTCAGTTGGACTTTTACCTAACGTTAGCAATGCGTAACTGATTTCTTTCTAGGAATTGGTCGAATTTATTTACTTTTTTTTTTTGACTTTTAGGCACTCCAGGCAGCAAGGCAGCTGCTTTTACAGCAACAGACAAGTGGACTGAAATCTCCTAAGGGCAGCGAGAAACAGAGACCGCTGCAGGTTAGTAAAGTCTCCTTGCTTTTGGGGCCTTAATCTCAGGGAAGAGTGCTGTGCTCGCTCACACGTGAGGGGTGTGTGTCAGTGCCTGTCCTCTAATGCCGTGTCTGTGCATATTCACATGCTGCAGGTTACAGGCTTCTTGCTGCTGACTTCACAGAAAAAATTCACTATAGGTTACAAAAGCCTTTTGTGTCTATAGATGCTTAAAAGGTCTAAGGCTAAGTCTGAGTTCAGTAACTGTGGTACATTAATTCTTTATAGACATGTTACAGAATTGGAATGTGATTTTTATATGTACATGGTTTAAACAGTAAAAGCATGTTAAGAGCAAATCAGTATCCGTGAAAAAAAAAGAAAAGCTAAATAACTCACAGGTACTATATCTAAGTGACAAACAGAAGTGTTCAGAAACTTACCAACACAAGTGCATGAAATTATGAAAGAGCTGCTTCTGCCATTTTAGAAAAAAACATATGTCATGAAGTTTCACATTAGGATGTTGTTGGGCTTCAGATTGTGAATGGGTAAACAGAAGTTCTGTTATTGAATAGTTATTTCAAATGCATTAGTAAATAAAGACATTAAGACAGTTGTGTTTTTATGAGGTATTAATTAATTTATTCCTAATGCAGAGTTCCCTATGAAATTCTATTCTGCTGACAAAACTTGTTCACTCTTGTATGTAGACCAAATATGGGTGCCTAACTGCTGAATTACATTTTGTTGCAGACAATTTTATTTTGTTCAGGAAATTTAAAAAAGCATAAATCCTACCATTCTCTTCCTCACATCTATTTTTCTGGGTGAGCATTTATTCTCTCGGGACTTCCTGTGTTTTCTGATGGAGTAGGGTGTTTTTATCTCATTTTTAGTTTCTGTCATGCATAATGGAGGACCCCAGGCACTAGAATTTATTTTTTTCTCCACCAGGGAAATGTTGTGAAATTTGTTCACTGGTGCAGTTTCTGGATGTGATTCGCATTGTCTCCTTTTCTTTGTGAAACTTGGTGGAGCAATGTTGGACATAGCAAACAGTTCCGCATTCCTGATCAGCTCTCTTCAAATATACTTTTAAGGTTTTATTTATTTGCTCAGAACCAAATAAGCATTTAGGAATATGACTAAAGAAAATTGAAAAAAGGAAAACATGACATGATGGCATCCTGCCATACTGTAGTTGGAGTCCAGTCCTGGCTGAGACTGAGTCCTTGGCCTCTCTCAACTTGCCACTCTTCACCCTTGACTTTGCTTTGTATCAAATATCTTCTGTACTGAAGGCACATAAGAAGAGTAGTCATAAAGGTAGACGCTTATGAACTGTGTGGGTTTTTTAAGTTTTTAAAGTGGAATTAGTGACCTTGAAGGGTTGAACCATGGAAATGATTGATTTAATGAATACTGTGTATTTCATTCTGCTAGCTCCTCATTCTGAAAGATAACATGGGCTGTACAAGGTGTGTAGAAGATCCATCCAGCCCTATGTCCTGTCTCTAAATTGGGCTACACCAGGCAATAAGGAAAGTATATGAAACAGGCAGCATAAATAGTGGTATTTTCCCAGTATATGTTTTCCAGTGATCTTACTTTAATCCTCCACCTTTTAAACCAGCACAGTCCAGGAGCTACTGACTTCTCTTTTCACATTCTCCACTCTTTCTTTTCAAGGTTAAAGAAGTCTGGGGGCACGCTGTTTGTGGTAGGCATTGGTGAAATGATAAAAAAACATGTTTGGAGGCAAAAGACAGTCATGCACAGAACCCAGAGGATGATGAGATGAAGAGAGGGAGTCTTGTGCTTTCATGCCCTGAAAACTCTAGCCCTGGCCTGACACCGTTTAAATGCTAGGGGTTGATGTGTTGCTGCTGTATCACTTGTTTCCCAGGAGGAGTCAGCATCTCGTGAGTCATACTTGAGAAGCAGGAAGAAGAAGATAAAGCAAATAATTTTATTTTCAGAATTGTTACATGCTTCCTAAAGCCTAGATTATTGCTTATGTTTCCAACTTTTTCTTCCATTATCACTGTGTACACAGTGCCTCTTATTGGCCTTGAACACTTCATTTGGTTCATTTTTAAAGGAGAGGAAAAATGGAATTTGCTCCCAGACTTTGGTTGTATGTATCAAATACCATGTAAATTCAGGTATGAGAACAAACTACATTTAAATTTTCTTTTCTAGTGAAAAGGATGTATAAAGGTTTTGGATGTGAGTCCTTGGAGCTTCTCTATTTCTGTCTCTTACTGTCCATTTTTCATCATGTGGTGGAAATTCACACTTTGATCATCATGTTGCCTGTTTGACCAAATACTGTCATAAAATTGTACAGCATTATTATTTTCTTATGCCAAATTTAATGGTAACTTTAGCCAAAATCCTCTAGCAGAAATTGCTAAATTTGTATAAGCTTTATAAGACAAAAGTACTTGTGTTTAAGATTAAGAGAACAGACTTCTCCCAGTATTTTAAAATACTTTAAAATTAGTGTGTATCTAATTTCCTCTATTTCAGAGCAATTTACTAATCTGGCAACTGTTGATATGTTAGAATAGATTTATAAATCTAGTAAAAATGTAATAAAAGTTTTAAAACTACCTCACACATCTGCAAGCAAATGTGGGTATTAGGCAAGCCTTGACATGCATCTCTTGTGCTCTGTAGTTTGATGTAAACTATTCTATTGTTCCAAGTGCCAAAGAGGGAAAAAAAGAGTATTTATTTTTAGTGGCTGTCTTTTTGGGGGGGAAAGTAGCATATGGTGTTTTTATGTATGTTCTCTCTGATATTTCATAATGCGTCAAGTATTTTAGTGACTTACAGCACCTACTAGCTAATCAGCAAGTTGAAAGCTGATTGAAGAAACCTTCAAATTTGTGTCCTCAGCTTTTCAAAAAGAGGGTATTGGGTAAGTCATCATGTTCTACTGTGCTTTACTGAGGGGATATCTTTAGGGGAACTGCTGGAATTTTCCTGGAATAATTTGAGTGTCTTTTGTATACTCATGAAGAACCTTTATAAATTTACCACTAGCTGTGTGATCTGTTGTAAAAGTGCAAAAGTTTTTGGTTTAGTTTCTAATGCAAAAGTTACTTTTACCTAGTTGTTATCCTGTATTTTCAGGGACAGGAGGTTTATATTTAGATTGCGAGTTAACAGAATACCTGCAAAAATTACAGTTTTAGATAGACGCTTGTCTTGATCTGCTATTACTTTGATTTACATTTGTCTGGGTTTCACACTGCAGATGGCATAACCATTAGCATGTCTTATGTAAAACAGAAGAAGAAAAACATCCCTTTTGTCAAGCTTGAGTACCAATTGTGGTAGTGATTTTACTTTCATGTATAGATAGCCGAATAACTGTATTTGGAACATGTTTATATATGCTGTTCATTACACTGATGCCCGAATTGAATGGATCCAATCAGTACATACATTGATTAATGACATATTGCAAAATAGCTATGGAGGGTTTGTGATGAGAGTTGAGGATAATGTTAACCTGCATATGATGAGATAATAGCATTTACTGTTTTACTGTGCATCCAGTAAAATATTGCAGTAAGGTTAAGATTTTTGTAGTACTGTTTTTTGTTTCAGAATATTTTTCTTTTCTGTAGAATTTGTTATAATGGTAATCCATGGTGAAGCTTCCTGATTGCTTTCAAGGATTTCTCTTCCTATCACCAAATTTCCATAGTAGGCATAAGAGGGAAAAATGTCCCCTTGGCTCTTAGAACATGTAGTTCTTTTTCCAAGGGCAGAAAGTCACTGTCCTTACAGACGCTGAAGAACCTGGTATCATCTAGCTTGAGTTTTAAAACTGGCAGCTTTATTTTCACGTTACATTTACAGTCATGAGCGAGACTTGGGGTTCTTCAAGAACTGTGAGAGCATAAGCATAACCCAAAGGTAAATGCTGTCAATTTTCTGCCAGTGGTGGGTATTCGTGTACAGCATTGCAATTATTTCCCTTCCAGGTAGGCAATCTCGATGTTTAGACTAATCTGTCCATGATACACATCCTGTTGTTGTCTGCACAGCATGGTAATTTGCACAGTTAGTTGTAATTTTATTTGTTTGCCTAGTTGTTTCTGTTCCCAGTAATGTCTCTAAAGGAGTACTTTATTTTCATAGAGTCAGACTTCGAATATTATGTTGACTAGAATAAACAGATAATTATCTTCAGCCCCATAGTTTAATATATCTACAATGAATTGGTTAGTTGTTTTTTCCTTCAGGCTAGGAGATTTTTTGTTTCAACATCAATACTAATGCATTCTATAAGAGGATGGCATGTCATGAAATCATGACTCCTGGAATTAAAGGGTTAAGCTCAGTGTGTACCAAGCCTGTTGTATAAATATCATGCTGTATGGAGTGTTGAGTTGTTATGGTAAGCTTTGTTTATTTAGCATAAGCACTTCCCTGAAGTGTAATAATTTGATAAAATTTGGGAAAAGTATACACTTAAGTTTAATTACTTAATCTTTATTGCATTGGTACATAACATCTGAAGAACCACTTTTTTTTAAAGTCACTCAAAATGCAATAATTTAGAATGAAAATTTAGCATGAAAAGATATTAATAGACTCTTTTAACCTACTCTCCTTGCTTTACTCTCTCCTAGTTTGGTCATCTCCCTTTGGATCTTCATTTGGGGCTCAGTTTAAAATTCATTGCACATAATAAATAAGCAAACATATCATTAATATTGTAACCTTTAGTTACTTTCTTATACATATATAAGGAGTTGATGAGAGATAAGAAATAGGGAATGTGGGAAAAAAGAAGCAAACCCCAATGCTTTTAAATTATATCCTCTGATTTAATGCACTTTAACTTCAACCGTGCATGCTTAATGTCAGTCAAAAAATTGCCATTTTAAAAACAGCAAAAAAACTTGTTATGGTTGTAACCTAGAGAGTTTGCTTTGCAATACATTGAACAAAAATAGAAATAAATCTAACTGGCTTAACACTCTTTTTTCATAAATTGCATGTTACATATTTCTGTTTATCTAATGCATGCTGCTAAGCATAAGAAGTAGGAGGATTTTGTACATGGTAGAAAACACTGATATAGAAAGATGCAAATGCATAATATGTAGTGTAAGAGGAGAGTAGTGATAAACAGTCTTTCTCCCTCTTGAGTATAATTCTAGAGGAAGTGTGTGGCCTACATATAAGCAAACATTGAGGCTTGGGGTAAATTAAATTTGGAAGATAGCTGCTGGAAAATCATAAGTCCCATTTTCCCTTGTAAGTCTATTCGGAGGAATATGCAGTTATCCTCTAAGGTGCAGAAATTTGCATCAATGATACCCACTCTAAAGACAAGGATAACCCCAAGAGATGTAAAGAAGGCAAGGAGTTATTTTTACGTAAGGTGTAGGGGGAAGGGAAAGGAGAAATATCCATGTTCAAGCTTATATGGTGTGGAAAACAGGAGTTCCACTAAGGAAGAGGTATAAATACAATAATAAAGAAAAAAACCTGGACATTATTACCTTTATTTACAGTGGAGGTGTCAGTATTACAAATTTGCTGGGAAGTTCTTATTTATATAGATAGAACTTGCTCCAAAGACTAATGTCCTGTCTTTGACAACCTTTTCTACTCATGAAACCCCATATTTTGCATCGTGTCCCATCTTGCTGTAATATCTCTTAATAACAGATACAGTTTAAGTCACATTTCATTCTTGAAAACTTCCAATATTAAAAACGTACATCTATTAAGAAAGTGGCACTAGTTAGTATGGTTTCCTTTTTACTTTAAAGTAGATATACGTTACCTTGAGGTTTTATCTCTTATTGTCATTTTCAGGAATATAAAATATTCCAGCTAACCTTATGTGTGATCTTTGTAACACGTGAAAATTTTAACTAGCAGTCTTCTATCAGAAGTTATCACGTAATAGATTCGTCTGTATCTAACGGAGACAAAAAACCCCACAAACAACTAGCTGATGCAGAGATCACATCTTTATCCTGACAACATCATTGCAGTATTGTAAAATATTACAACGTTGTTGCAATATTATAAAATATTTTGGATTCAGAGGAAAGACGTATTAGGCAAGTTCTGTTTACAGGTATTGAATGTGCAGAATACTAATTAGGATTATTATGTGATCAGGGATTTCAAGAGGCATTTTAATGTTAAACATATGTCTGTGCAGAAGCTGATGTGTCAATCTGTTACCGTGACTGTCCAGGAATTGTCACCTACATCACTGGAATGTCTTTCCTTTCTCTCTCTCTTGCTGATTCTGGTACTTCTAGAGAACTGGGAGTAGAGGGAGTACACACACTCCAGTGCTTCATTCAGATTCAGAAAGGCAAATCTTCAGAGAGAGTGTCTAGGTCTTTTCGCAGAAGCTTTTACATGGCAGACCAGCAAACTCATCTTTCCCTCACAGTAGAATCTGCAGCCTGTCTGACACCAGTAAATAATGCTGTGTATGGGATAAGTGGACTGTTTTTTTGTATTCTGAACTATAGGAATCCCCCAACCCTACTAAGAAGTTGTTTCCTTCTTGAGCATCTGGAAAGCTCTGTCCCCCTGGTGGCCTTCCCAGCGCAGCCAACACGCACGGCTGCAATTGCTCCTCTTCCGGCTGTGTGAGTTGTTCCACTACAGAGCTGGGAGGTGTGGGATCCCTTGAGCCACTTCTCCGGGCTCTTGCAACAGGTCGGATCAGCCTGATTCTCGTACCAGCTGGCTCATTGCCCAGAAAAGCACATGAAGAGCTGAGAGGGAACGTGTGAAGGGTTCCCCACTCAGTGTGCAGCTCTATTAAAGGTCGGCTCCCAGGCAGGGCCCTAATTATGCCAGTTTAGGATCGAACCACTCAAGCAAGACTCTTCTGATACTCTTGAATTTGAAAAACACATTAATGTACATTGATTTAGAAATTACCAAAGCAGGAAAAGCAACTAAACAAAATACTCTATGAATGCTCTAGATGGGGGTAGATATTTCAGAATTGTTTCTAGTTAATTTATTATTAAGGAAAGTCTATTTTTTTTTTTCCAGCCAAGAGGTTTTTCTTTCTATCAGGCAGTTATAAAGTCAAGAAAATTTTTGGACAAAACCAAAGTTTTGTGACTAAACAATGAAGGTTTTTCAGTTAACAGTTGCATATGCAACTTTGCACATGAAATTTCAGTTTCTCTCTATGGCTATTCAAGGCATTTTTTGAGCTGGTTTCTTCACATATTTTTCAGATTAATTTTTGCTTTGTGAATTGAATTATTTTCTTGACATTTTCTAGTTGTTAGATCTTACTTTGTGATGTCATAGTCATCCAGTTACTTTACCAAGCTAGCTGACTTTACTGGGAGTGTGAGGAGCCGGCTAATCAGGAGTCTGAATGTATGCAAGATCAGCATAGGTGTTAATTTTAGTTTGCCATCACTTGGGATGTATACATGTAAAATTGTGTTAAAAAGTGTTAGAATTATCTAAATGATCACACAGTACACAGTAATGCTACAGAAGAAAAGCATGTGAGTATGTGTGCTGATGAAAAAGCAGTCACACAGTGGGGTGGAAAAGTATATCAGCCCATCCTGTTGTGGAAGGAGGTTGTAAACAGTTGTCACTTTGATGTTCTAGGTCTTTTTATGCCTTCTTATGCTTCTAATATTTTCTTGAGACAGACAGATGAAGGTCTTATGAAATAGAATTAATGGTGAAAAATTTACTAAACACTACTTAAGTGCTTTTCTACTTGATTATGTGAAGCTTTGAAAAGCGATTGTATAATAATAATATGTACAAAAGGAACTGTACAGTGTTTCAGCAACATCGATATGCTTCAAGGATCTTACCAAGAATTTCAAGTATAAATGAAGAATGAGGTTTTCCCTCAAGTGTTCACAGTAAATCAGTTTATTCAATAAATATACTTTCAGTCTAATAGGAAAGACAGCTTCCACAGTATTGAGGACAACCAGTACAGTAACCCAACAGTTGAGAAAAAAAAAATCAAAATCAACTCTCTACTTGCAGAAGTGATCTCTAAATTGATGCAGCTGTAGTTTAGTGCACAGATAGCTATGGGCTTGATGCTTAGGAATAATCAAATTTCCAAATGTAAGTAAAATACTTCCTAATAGAAGATTCAGAGTGAAATCATAGGCAAAACAGTGTATATTTCTGTTTTAAGAACAGAGTAGGATACCATGAAAAGCCTGAAGGGGAATTAGTAATGCAAATTCAAAAGGCAAATTGTGATTGATGTTGTTGGTGTATACAGAAAAATATCTCTTGATTAGAAACAGTTGAACCCATACTCTGGGTAAGGAAGAAAAAATGCCAAACTCCAAGCCTTTCATAGCGACAGGGTGCATGTATTTCATTCACGAAACACAAAATAGGAAGAAAGGGTTTACAAGAGGGC
Organism: Rhagologus leucostigma; assembly: GCA_013397725.1. NCBI lineage: Eukaryota > Metazoa > Chordata > Aves > Passeriformes > Rhagologus > Rhagologus leucostigma. Next base: position 1,734,713 of record VZTD01003424.1, on the reverse strand, counting down.
TGGCCTGTTGTACAAGACTGATATCTTTCAAAAATTTAATTTAGAAAGTAAATTCTAATAAATGTTACAAAATTCAACAAAAAATATGGTCATGTGCTTAAGAACTGAGAAAATTTTTTTTCTTTAGTCTTATGTCCATCACCTCAATGAAAAAGGAAAAGAGAAGCTCAGTGTTTTGGTCACTGTATGACCGTGAATGACCAGAGATGTAACATAGGTGAGAAAAATAAGATATTATCTTACATTTAAAACTGTGTTTCCAATTAAAATAGGGAAATATTCCAGTTTTTAAAGAAATCCTGGAGATATCATCTGGAATGATGGAGAGATGCAATCCACCTAATTTCTGGTGCTTTATTGGTATATTAGAAATGTACTCCATATAGGTTCTGCTGAAAGATTCAGGGTTCTAGTACTGATGCCCTGACTATCCATGGAGTGAAGATATCACTGTTTTGACTGTGGCTGATAGCTTGGCATGCTTGCTATACACCTACAGTGAGGTTGTGTAAATTCTGGATACATTTTTTTGTTATAAAAATCTGAGAAAGTTTCCTCCAGAAACATTGGGATTGCTCTGCACAATTTGAGTCAAAAAGAAAACTTCAGGAATGAAGAAACATCTTTCTTATTTCTTTAAAAGAGTTTTAAATACAGTAACATGCAACTCAGGTAAGCATGAAGGAACTATGGAAAAGAAAGCTTTTCACTATGCAAAGAGTTCTGGAACATTTTTCTAGTTGAAGTGCTGGAACCAATAGCCACCACCCATACATTTTGCCTGCTTAAAAGTTAAAGTTTGACAACTTAGAAAGGGATTTACATGACGTGAATTAGAATAATAAAACAAAAAGTAAAACTCAGAAAGTCTCTTCTAGTCCTGTAGTGTTGTGGGATTTTTTGTTGTTGCTGTTTTCTTAAAAAAGGTAAAGACTCATTGAAGCTATTCTAAAGGGATTTCAATGCCTTCTTAAAGTTACAGGATTTACATGAAATACTTTAAGAAAATGATAGTTTATTATTTTTTCAGAAGTCATTTTTATTTTCTGCATATTTAGGTCCTGTTTTATGAATAGAAAAGACTGAAGACTAGATAGTAACTGGCGTTTAGTAAAATTCAGGTAGCATCCTTAATTCACGAAATTTCATCTATTTAAATTCATTTTCAGCGTATGACCATTTTGGATATTTTAAGCCTCACTTGTTAGATTACAACAAAGCATTTCTATGAGCATAATCTAAGTAGCTGTAGCTTTCCCATAATTTAATATAGTCTGGACTTTTTCAGGCTAGACTTTTTGTTAGATACGAAAATGTATTGACTTCTTAATTACCAGTAAGACTTGTAAGAAATACCACCGAATTAATAAATATGGACATTTTTAATAGGAAGGCATTCATTCTAAAAGTAATTTGCTTTTCATGGCAATAAATACACTGAAACAAGAGTCAGAATTTATTAAAAATACCCATCCAACTTTTAAAATATTTTTTCTTCCAAAAATACCTGCTTTCAGAGTGTTTTAGAGTGTTTATAGTGTTGAGGTGATTGTCTCATAGTGCCTGAAAATAAAGTGAATTAATCTAACAGCCCACTTATGAGATCATTATTATTGCAACCATTTTAAGGTCTGGCATATACTATGACCCAGTAAGTCTCAGAGTCAAGATTAAGAGAGGGAGTTCTTTTCCACATTAAGAAAAGTCAGGCTAATTTAGCATCCTGCAAAATAGTTTAGTCTAGAATTTTTTAATTTTTTTTTCTGGGTGGGGAATACTTGGTTAGAGTTCTTTGAGTGAGTATTCAGTCATTGTAATTGGGCTGGGGGGGTACAGTCTATGCTGTAATACTCCAGCCATACCTCTAGAAGAAAATAATTATGACTTTATGTATTATTCTTTAGGATATTTGTAGTTAAGAAACATAAATGCAATTGTATCAGCCTTAATAGCTTTAATAATAGTGTCCTAGAGATAATATTGTATCAGCAGCTGTTAAGACTGATTTCCTAATCCTCTGGGGTTTTGGTAACATTGCCAAGATAAATTGCAATAGTAAAACCTGCCAATTGATTGTAGGGGTTGGACTGTCAGGGTAAAATATTTATCTAATTTTGTTTGATTTATTGAATATTTTTATTTTTTTGACTGTAAGTATAGTAAGTTACTAGAAGTGCTTTTAGAAAGGTTTGAATACAGTCATAGCATCATCTTTAAAATAAATTCCATGTTTAAAATAAATTTGTGGGTAATGAGAACCAGCAAAATGATTTGATAATACTTTTATTATATGTGGAATCATTTAACTTTTTAAAGTGAAAACTCTAAGTAAGTTTAGTGATAGCAGAATTGGACCCCTTCTTGTAGTTGAGGTGAGAGCTAATGTATCAGAGATGCTGTTGCACCACATCATTTACACAAAAATTGGTTCTCAATTAAACCTCTATGAATGGTAAAGATTTTATGAGGAACTCATAAGCAGAATCCTATTTCAGAGAAGAATCCGTGTTATTTAAGTCACTTTTTCCCCCTGTAAAACTGTCAACAGGAATTCTAAAGATTTTGAAAACTGTTGTTTCACCCTGCAGATCATTTTTTATTTTCCTTTTCTTTTCCTTGGTGATTACACATTATTAGCACAGAGACTTTAGAATGGAGCCACAAAAACGGTGAATACATTGTTCTTCGTCTTTTCATTCGGGGACATTTATTGTTGCGATTTTCATTTCATTAGATACAAACATTTTTAGTTTCATTATTAATTATTAGTTTAAAATGTGTTTTACACAAGAAGGGTATCTTTTACAGAATCATAATTAGTGTGCTTTTTCTCTTAGAGAAAAAACAGTGAGAAGCTGTTGTTTTTGACAAATACTGGTCTAGACACTTGGCTAGACTAGCAGTCTGTGATCAAAAATCCACTGGTTTTAAACTTAAAATGCATTAGAGTTCATCCTCAGTATTGATCTCATTGTTAGGATGAAACTTCTATTTTCATTCTTCTTACTATTGTAGTTATAAAAGCTTTGTGTTAGAGATTTGGCTCTACTTGTATTATTAACTGTACGAAATTTTAATGTGACTCAGATATCCAGAGAGCGTACAGTGCATTCGGGCACTACTAACACAGTGCAAGGAGGGAAAAAGAACCACAGAAACCCACAGAGACATGCATCATTGACGTACCTATTCAAGTGGGACTGAACAGCAGGCAGCTAGTTTATACTTGTACATCTCTGACTGTATTTCATGCCCAACTGTGTGAGCGCAAGGAATAGGTATATATTATTCACACTTTTAAGGGAATGCCGAAATCCATTGGCTCAGGTTTTGAATATTGCTTGGTAAAGGAGAAGAAGATATGATCCGTACAGAGCTGAAGATATCTCTGCTCTTCTATCATCCCTCCAGCTCTTGTAGTTCGTCTGAGGGTCCACAGGTTCTAATTGTTCTCTTGCAGTTTGTGGAGTAAAAGACATGAAATTAAGCTGAAAGGATGATGTAGGTTTTCAAGCAACTTATGTCCAAGCTGGGGAACACATCTCAGTATTCGTATGTCACTGTGCTTGTTCTCTTTGGGCACTGAGTATTGACCACTGTTAAAGGCAGCCCAGTAGGCTAAGTGATAGTTCCGTGTAATTCATTTTGCTTTTCTTCTGTCTTTTCAAGCAATATCCAGAAGCCAGTGTGTTTTTTCTCTGATGACATGCTTTTGGCCGTTCAAGTGAACTTGACTTCCCTCCAAGAACAGTCTTGTTTCACCAGCAAACTTCACATTTCACAAATCATAGTCCATTGGACTTCTCACAAATGCTTTTAGTCATGCTTTGAAGACTGAAACCCCTAAAAATATCTAACCTTTCACAGTTCAACCTCTTAAGGAACAATTCTCTTTGTGACACAATGCTGATATCAGGATGGTGTGGTATGCATTTTACTAGCCATAATTACTTTGCATGGTGGTAAAAAAATTGGATTAATATGATTAAGCTCAAGGAAAATAGTTGGGCCCTCAAATGATTTCAAGCTACATAGCTGCTTTCTAACACCAGCGTGAATCAGATGCTCAACGTGTGCCATGCTCTGAAAGCAATTAAAAAGGGGCCTTCAAAAAGAGAAAGGTAGTACCTCAGTTCCATTGGAAGTTCCATGGCACTTCCATGAGTTTGTATCTATGTTACAGCTTTGACCATGCAGGCAGTGAAGCCTAGACGATGAGATTCCTTGTCCTACATACAGGACTTCAGTGTCTCTCCCACCATAAGGAAAAGGGATCTTCCATTTTATGTCTTCAGTTCCCATTCAAATAACCCACAGTCAATAAAAAGGAGAGAAAGGGTGCCTGCATTCCGTAGAAGTGAGGGAAGCATTTAAAAAAGCCTCTACAACACAATTCTTAAAGTAGGTTCCATTCTTTTGATGTGTCAGTCTGTCATCTGCCATTAAGTTGGTGAAAACAACCATGGAACACAGTATCAAGGTAAGTTATAAACCTAAGTTTAACTTTATTGTGGGCTATAGTCCACATATAATCTCATATAAAATGTTGCTATGAAAATAGGCAAAATGAAATGCTGTAATTGACTGTCCTATTCTGAAATAAGCTAAATTTCAATTTTTTAGAAAGTTAAGTAAGTACTAAAAGAACGTGACAAAGAATAACTTAGTGGCAGAACACAGACTTAGCTTGAGAGAATGTTTATTTTAATATGCAATTGAGGCTTTTTTGTTGTGTTTCAGATAATTTGTGTGTTTCTGGGTATAATGTTTTTGTAATTAAAATATCAGATATACATTTAAAAGCTAATTGTATATCTTTGTATATGTTTGGTCTCACTGAGAGCAATTGTATCCCCTCTGATTTTCTTCTGGCTCTGACAAAAACAGCAATGAAATTGTACTAGGAGGTAGTGATAATTTAAAAATATTTTGTGTTTCCTTTTTCCTAAGACCAGTGTCTGTTTCTACTCTCTGAGAGATCCAAGAGAGGCAAAAGTACTTGATACGGTTATGATAAAATGGCTCACCTTAAGCGTAAGACATATAAAAGATTAGGGTATGATCTTACTCCTAGGAGGCAATTTATGATTTACATCTCTTACACTGAGGCTAATTTTAGATACAAGATTGTGCTAGTTTTTCTGCTGATCAACTCTCTCTAGTGTAGTCATCCATCCCACACTTCCTTTGGTAAGAGTGTTTATCACTGTGAAAAAATATGAAGAGAACTGAAGACCTCATCAGGAAGAGTGGCTGCTTCTATACCCCTCATACAAAAGTATGTGTACCAAACTCCACAGCGATTGCTTTCAAGAATTTTCTGAGTTTTAAAGTGACAGTACAGCTTTGCATTTGAAATGAGGATGTATGAACAAATTGATGTGAGGTATCATGTTGCATCATTTGATGTACGCATCAGGTTTTTTAATCTAACGTTAAAAGATTTGCAGTATGTTGGGCATTTTATCTAGCTTCTACATGTTATTATATTGGTAGACTTATTTTTAAATACATTTGATGAGGTTTTTGACTTTATTATTTGTTCTTTAGCAGAATCCTGATTTCTAGTAATGTTTAACATCAGTTGGTGCTTTTCTTCTCAACCCGGGTATTATGGATGTACAAACATTGGTTTAATGTGCCCAAGCTGTTTAACTTTGATCTTTCTTATTTTCTTTTGTAAGTTTTTGTGTGACACATATGATGTCTCGAGATATTAGTTGACATGTCTATCTGGTTGGGTAGGACTACAGCAAACAGTGAATGCTTGCATTTTCTTCTACATCAGCACAGAGAGTTTCTGAGTCATTTGACTCAACTTCGGGGATGTTTCTTAGTGTGCTTAACACCATACTCAGCAAAGGCTGGTGCAGTATCTCATCCAGTCAACCTATAAAATAATGGTAAAATATGGATTTTTTTTTTTTTATTTCTTTCTAGCCTGGAGAGGCTAAATGTTTAGTGGAAAAAAGGAATAGGAAGAAATTTCCCAGTCCAGAGTCCTGCTAAGTCACCTAGGAACTACCAGAAATCTGTATCAAAATAAATGATTCCCAGGAGTTATGCAGCATGGCCTCTGCTTCACATTGTAGAAATGTCTCTCTTTTACGAAATATTTTTTCATTTTTATTTGTTTTACAGCTAAATGATAGTTTACTATTAAATTAAATATATATATTTTTAATGTTGAAAATTCTCAAAATCATTTGGTTAATTCGTTGCCCATTTTACTTTCTGATGACAGCTTACAGTGGTCCTACATGTTGTCCAGACTGGTTGTCATTTGTCTCTGCTGCAGTTCCCCATTGCTGACAGTTAAGATCCCCACATGTTTGTGCTGTTAGGCTAGAACTGGAAAAGCATTGTCAGCTCTTCTTAATGTGACAGCTTCAGGCAGATGCCATGCTCTTTTCTGCGCTGAAAGAATCATCATAACATACAATGTTATCTCTGTTACAATATAACTTAAATATAAAAAATTTTTACACTTTTTGATAGCCACCAGAGGAGCTGGTTTTCTGTGTTACAAAACTCCTGTGACCAGGTGATGTTTCAGTGTCAGAATGGATGAGATTGTTCAAACCCGGCCCACCAGTTTATATTTATTTTGGTGCTAAAGATTGTAGATGTACCACAGTATTTGATGATGGATCCCAGGCCAACAGGATATCCAGTTCTAAATACTTGTTCTGAAACACAGAAGAGTCTCATCTGCTTTTAGTAAAACCATCAGTTTAGAGGTTGTAGACAACACCCTCATTAGCAACACAGGCCCTGTAATGGGTTATTTTTCCTGAGAAAGCTGTGGAAAGAAGAACATGGGTTATATATCTGTGCTGCTGATTATTCACTGAAAAAGAATTTAGCTTTAGTATTAATATTTAGCATTTCGCATTTGGCATTATCCTTCACGATCATTGCTGTATCAGGCATGTGTGATGTATTCAGTTATTTCCCACATGTGCTGCCTTTCCCTCATCTTTCTTTCAGTTTGAATGAGTTCAACATTACAGAATGGGGCCTAATGACAGTCAGAATGCATAGGAATAGAGTCAATGTCTTAAATTACTCAATTATTTCTTGTTTGTATATCAGAAAGGAGCAGCATACATGTAGGAAGAATGTGTCGTTAGTGTGAACTATCATTTTGAATTATCAGTCAACTGTGGTTTTGTTGTCCTTTTATGCTGCTGGTACAAAACACAGAGTTTTCTAAAAAATGGAAAGCACCGATTTTGCAAGAAAGTGAAGTGGTGACCATTCAGTCCTATTTTGCTAGGAGCATAAGGATTTCATTGGTACACTTTTATTGTGCTGGGTGGTAACTGCACATGTTTTTAACATTTTTCACAGAAGGTGTATCTAGTACAATAACCTGTAAAATATTGAGTATCAGTGTGATGTTCATCTAGTCGTGGAAATTAAATGCTCATTGTTGTAGGAAACAGTGTTAAAACAACAAAAAAAAGGCGATTTATCTTCTGTGTGTTGTCGCTGATGAATATAAACTGTCCAACCAAAAATCTTTTTTCTATGGGTTCATGTAAATTCCAAACAAACACACAGAGAGCTAAAAAAACCTTGATGAGAAGGGTTGGTGAGTTTATGTGATGCAGTGGCATATTCAGATTATGTGGTGCGATTTGTTCTGCAGCTGCTTCAAATTAAGAACAGGTGTAGACAGGAGACTATGCAAATATTCATATTAATGTAATTGTTGAATTGGTGTGTTTATCACTGTGCCTTTAAAGAGTAGACCGTACTCTTATTTGACATGTAAATGAGCTTTATTCTTGAGAGCTACTATTGGATAATGAGCTTGTAAAGGAGAAATTTCCAGCATATGGTGAAACATTTCTAAAATATGACATTTTCTTGTGTAGCAATTTATTTTATATGTATTGTGTAAACATATTGTAATCTGCTTTGTCTTCTTTAGAAAAACATATCCATGGCGCAGTTTTAAAATCTAACTCAAAGAACTAATGAACTATTTTTTTTTTCCTTTTTTTTTTGACTTCGCATAATGCTTTCATAGGACAACTTTTTATCTCCTTCAGCCATTTACTGTATATTTACAAACCTTCGGAGACTTTATGCCTTATTCACTTTAAATGTTTAAAAAGTATACATTGGAGAGAAAATGTGTTTTAAAAGGATTTTATTTTGCAAGGCCAACTCTATTTAAACAATCATAAATTGGGTCTCTGAGTTAAATATATATTTTTAAACATTATTTACCTCATGTTGCTAGTATGCATATATGTATAAATGATCAGCTGAGTTTTGTGTTATTTTTAGTTCAGAAGGTTTGGTATCAAAGGATGTCCGAAATTAAGAAATGATAGGAACTTTTTATTTCCTTGTAGTACAGACCTAATTAACAAAAGTTACCCAGTATAAAAATCAAAGAGCACTGTGAATCTATGTGTTTGTGTATTTTCTTCCTATATGTTTTGTATATGATGTTGATTAATAGTAATTTATATTCTGTTAAAAGAAAACACTGTACTTGGGTTTTGTAGATGGCTGCATATACAAGACAATTTTATATATGCTGTCAATGAGGTAGGTCGCATATTTGAAACTGAGGTTTGTGCACTGTGTGGCATGCTTTGGGCTGGGCATCCGGGCCAAGCAGTTGAGAAAATCCATGCTTCTCAGGAAGCAGAGGCTGAGGGCACTGGCTGCTGACAGCTGACTCCTGGGCAAATAAGACTAAAACAAGGTCTTCCTGCTTTTCTGCTTCCTATGGCCATGGCTCAGCTGGGGTTTCCTATTTATTTGCAAGAACAAAAAGAAAATTTAGTTTTGATTTCTGGGTGTGTTTCAGCAAAAAAGCAAAAAATATAGGTATTGAGTTCAGTGCAGAACCCAATGGTACCAAATTTCTTACTATTTGTTATCATCAAAGCTCAACTGGCAAGTCATGAGAACAACCTGAAAGGTATGTGCAAGAGGTTTAAAGAAAAGAATTCTTCATTCATGAGAGGTATATTTCTTCAAATCATCCCTCAAGAAGGAGAATGACTTTAGGTTTGAGGTGGCTTCATCCTTTAGCAAATTATTTTAAATTGCATTAAATTCCATGGCGCTTAACTGGTAACTGTTTGCTTCACATCCTGTTAGCTTCCCATGAAACCTTTCATTCAGTTATTAAAATGCTCTTAATGGAATACAAACTATTTAAGAAAGAAAAGATTTGCAGGAACTTCATTATGTATGCTGAAGATGGTAAAGCTTTTCTTTAGGGTTAGCTTGGCTGTATCACTTTACAGTACAACTGTCAACCGGATAAACCAGCAACCTCCTTTTCTAATCTATTTGAATTATATGCATCATTTCAGTAGGATGTTATTGTGGGGTTAATTATCTTTGCATTTAGAAAAGTTTTTACTTCCGCTTGACTGCTTGTTGTTGGAGATGTTTGCATGCAGAAATGTCATTCATGCCATGCAATATGGGTACCTTCCAGTATCACTTAGAACTCACCATACTTATGCTTCTATCTCCAAAATAAAGATGCAACTTGGACATTGCTTCACAAAGATTGTGTGAGTTGGAGAACTGTGTGATTCTGTCACCCTTATTTACTGCTTTAAAACAGTAGGAACCTGGCCCAAGCCATCTTGGCTCTATTAAAGTTCTCACAGAGTTCTATGAGAAGTCTTTTGAGATTAGGAAAAAAAAGCCCAAAAACATGAGCAAATAATAGCAAATAAAAAGACAAAAAAGGGCCTTCCAGTGACACTTATTACTAATATCTTTTTTAACACTTCTTATGCTGCATAACTGACACTTTCTGTTTGGTTTTTTTTTTCTACTATTGTGGACTAGTAATTATTTCTACATTACTTTGTTACTAGTACGGCTGTTCTGACCACAAAGCTTCAGGAAATAATTAAGGGATTTTAACAGATGAGGTTTTAGTAATTCTTTTTGAGTTATTTGTAGAATAAGAGATTGCATCTGCTTCAATACACTGGTGTTCTTCCACAAGATGTTCCAGAGGTGGATGGATTACAGCCATATGCATGCCTTTGCACTCTAATTTTGGTCCCTAACTTTCTGTGAGCAAGCCTGAATAACCACCCTCACTTCTGCTATTATTTGATGAGTTAATTTAGTTATTAAAACACAGCAGGCAGAATACCTGCATATTTGTATCCCTGTTCATCTCTATAAGGCAGCTGTGAACTAGACATTAAATATATTGATTTCAAATATTGATTTTTTTACCTTTGACTAAGTATTATTAAAAAAAACCCCAACCAACAACTACTTTAGTAGTTCTTTATCTTTAACATATATACATTTAAGGTAGCATTTGTATGTGGAATATCAGCAATTTCCTGGGCCACATGAAAATCATATAAGTAGGACTGGATCTGAGAATATTTGCATCCCATTTGTATCATTGTAGCTGCCTAAGTCAGGACCATTGCTGTTTACATGCACAGGTCATGGTGTTTGTTTTCTCTTGGAGAGAAATTTTGGGTCCAGGAAGGGATGACATTTTGCTTTTTGAGATGGTCATTGAGAAGAGATGGCATAAGTTGAGGTGCACAGATAGTGGTAGTTGCCTCGACATCTCTATTATCATTTAATTAGTCTTGCTCACATGTGCAGAATTAAATCAGTCACTGACTTGGAATCAGGATGAATCTGATGCTTAGCTGAGACTGGCGAGGGCCCTTTCAGGTCTTTTACTCTCCTTTGCAGTTGAAAATAGTCCATCCACTCATGTAACCTGTTAATACTACTAAACAGGTTCTCTGATGTTGCTAAGAATCACCTAGCAGCACTAACACTCTTGATTACTCTTGCACTTTTCTTGTAGCATGTGATAGCTGTGGTCCTTGATGAAAATCTATCAGTAGTAATAATGCCTTAGGAAATGTGAAATGGGCATTTCATGGACTTTTGTGTAGCTTAGCTTCATTGACTAGAGAGTTAGACCCCACCACAGTATTGATCTAACAATCCTAAAGGGGAGTTAAATTTTGAACACCTGAGAAATGAACTGTAGGCATATATAATTGCTTAAAATTAAAACAAAAGATGTAGTGTAAAGTCAGATAACTTTTATACTTTTTATTGAGAATTCATTATGCCGTATGGAAGTCTGCTGATTATTCATATCTGTAATACATATGAACAGATTTTATTTCTTTCTGGAATGACAACATGTGTGTTACGACTTTCTTTAGTGTTTATTTTCTTTAACAACTCAGAAAATAAGATGAAATATTTCGGTTGTGGGAGAGATGCTATTTTCATTCAGTTCAAGATTTTCCTGTGCCTATATTCAGTTAAGATCTCCCATTTTTGTCTTATTAAAGGATCACTAACTTGTAGTGATCCTTTTATCTTCTTTGCATTGCTACTCTTTTTCAGTAAAGGAGAAAAAAGTACTTTCAGAAAAAAGAGAAAAAAAAGCGATCTATCTCTGCCAAAGCTCAGGCCACTGTACCTCCATGCATTAGTCAGCAAAATAGCTTGTACAACAAAAGACTGATTGTCCGTCTTTCTGCTCAACAGCTGAAGCTTTAAAGCAAGAAATTTGAAAATGCTATTACAAATTAATGTGCTATGCAACTTTGTCTGCAACTCACTGGCTAAGATGAACCATTGTTACCTCATAAAGAATACACACTTCAAAGTTGTACACAGAATCACAGATTTGTTCTTTAAAATGTACTTTCTCTTGAGAAAGCGTGTTCCTTTATTCCTTTTCTTTCCCCTGTTCAGGAGTTGGATTTTAGGACCAGACTTTCAGTTAAGTTGAGTACCCAGGACTCCATCAACATCAGTGTAAGCTGCAGGTGCTCAACACCTCTACAGATGAAACTGAGAAGGGTTTAGGAGAATTAATGGCTACAAATTAGGCTTTAAAAAGGATTTTTTTTCTTTACAGACTTCATCAGATTTTGTTCATATTTATCAGGCATTATTTATCTTTTTCTAGATAAGCAGGATGATAGGGTTTTTTTCTTTTTATTTTTTCCATTTATGTTGTATACTCTGAATTAAATAACAGTTTTTGAGGAGGCTGGTGGATATTTTGCCAAATTGTTCTAAAATTATGTGGGGTGTTTTGATTTTAACCAAAGTTACAGCTGCAGAGCTGTAAAGCAGTCTCCTTATTATGACTAGTTCTACAACTTGTGCTGTTTTAAATTGCCTGCAATTAGCATATTTCAACCTTATTTTTAGGTTTAAATTGCAGTGTGAGAGTGTGCTCTCCTCTTAGCTAATTAGTGCTATCAAGGAACAGTAGGTTACCTCATTAGTACCATGTGCATTTAATTAAAGAAGAGAAAATTGGAGTTAACCTCATAGTTAATATTTTCACAGAGTGCTACAATGCTGACACCTTCAATTGGAGTCACACCCCTGTGTATCTAATTATTCACTGGTGCCATATAAGGTTAGCAAGGATACCACCATGCTGTTGACGAAATAATTTAGATGGAAATCTGTTTGCTGGTTTCTGATATGAAATTCCAGTTAGAGCAGATTATTTTGATTTGAGTACATTGGGGTCACAAAATATTTTTATCATCATCCTATCCTGTTATGTTCACACCCAAACCTAGGAAAGGCCCAGAGTACGTGAGGCACTTAATCTCTGGCAAGTGGTCTCTGATCCTCATCCATACCTTGCAGGTGTCATAGCAATCTGGACATAACCATTTTGTTTTGGCTACAAGTATTGCATAAACCAGTACAGTTATATTGTACTCATGGAAATAATAGTACACAAATAGGACCAGAATACGGGTACTTGCCCTTTGTAAATGTGCTCGGAATTTCTTATGGCTTGCTTTGCTTTCCAATTTTCTTTTCCACCATGCTACTTCACATACTTCTAAAGGGCATGATCTATCATGGAGAAAGGAACCTTCAGCTCCTTCAGGTTTCAGTGAAGTTGAAGGTGCTTATTGTTTCTACTCTAGGTGCTGCAATTTGTGTCTGTCTACCCACAGAACAGATTTTTTTTGGTGTATAGCATAGTATGTATTTAAAAGAAGGAAAAAAAAAAGGAAACGGTGGGTTTTTTTCTTAATGAATTTGTGATACTAGTGCTTGGGCCTACAGTTTCCAGCCTGTAGTTACATGAAATAAATCTGAGTTCTGTGTTTCAGTTTTGTATTGGCAAGCTGTGCTGGATGCCCATAACTTGAATCTCGTACAACACCCATGTAGTGCTGATTTAACAAGCTCTTGAGATATACTTAAATTTTTAATATATGAATATTCCCATTACTGGTGTAAAAAAGAGTTACATTTGTTCTGGAATATTTTAACAGTTAAAGATCGTCACCTTTTTCACTTTGCTTGTCTAATATTGAACAGCTCAGCACTCACAGAGCCACAGACTCACCAAGTGGATTATCTTCTGAATTTTGTTGTCCAGTGCTGCTAATATGACAAATAATTTTGAGCAAGCCATTCTGTGACTCAGTTTTTCCATCTGTAAAATGGAAATGCCATTACTTCGTGCATGAAGATGATTTAAGTGCAAATAATTGTTTTTTGCACAATATTCGAGTACAAAACCACCTTGTACAAGAGTATATCAGTACCAAATGAACTTCATGTGAAGTGCATTTAATTATTGTATCTGTGGGATTATAACTGAATCCTTGAAGGAGGGGTTTTTCAGAAGTCTTCATACTAAATCAAGTACTTTCTTTGTTCTTTCAGATTATCCATCTCAAGTGCTTATATTGGCACATACATGGGTGCTTTAAATAGTCACTTTACAAGCTTACTTAATACCAACCACTTTGACATTTAGCACTGCTGTTCAAATGAAAATAATAGCTGACCTTTTTAAATTTGGGGATTTTTTATTATTTTATAGTGAAGTAGAAAAGAGGCTCTTCAAACATTGGTACTTTCCCATATTAGCTTTCTAAACTGATGATCCTTCAGGATCTATAGTAACTTGAAAGGAATCCAGTGGCAGCATGGAACTCTGAAGTTGGTCAGTTTGACAATTGGATGAAGTTTCCATGTGAAAATAAATGAACTCAGTATTCGCTTAGCTAACTTGTGGTTTATATATTGCTGCTAGAAAAATGTGGAATTATATGATAGATCCATTTATCTTCTTTTTTTCCTGTCCAAATATATATGTTTTTTTAATATGATACGTTCTTTACCTGTCAAGGTGCATTTGAAAATGAAGAAATTAAAAAACACTGTTTTCTAGGACCTGTAAGGGAGAGTTCAGATTACAAAAAAAAATTAGAAATAAAAGAATAACGATTTTTCAGTCCTCCATTCGTGCTTCAGGAAAACTACTTGAAAACATGCCATCAATGTGAGTCGTTAGCCTGACTTCAACCCCTACCTCTGTGTAATATGATGTGAAATAGGGACTGGTTTCATTTGTGTTGAAGAGAAACTACAGCTCAAATTACAGCCTTTGGTGATATCATTGTCATCTCTTTTAAAAATCTCGTTCAGCTCTATCAAGAATAACCAGCTAATAAAGACGAGGTCTACATGGTGAATAAGCAATGACTTGTGTTTGGTTTTGGTTTAGAACTTCAGAGTCTCAGCATATCTAATGACTGGGCCTACTTATAAACATCCACACAAATGTGTGAAGCACAGATCAAACTAGGAATGAAATTTTATATACTCATTTCCAAAACCTGCATGATGCAGAACTTTTATCTGAACAACTTACCCAAGAATCCAAGTCACTATTTGTTGCATCTTTGATGGAGGGCTACCAGTTTGGTGTTCCCCAACTGTAAAGATATTTGGGAGAGTAAGGACTTCTGTGAGTAAGCCATTAAGTGATAAAGAGCTACTTTTAAAACCAAATTTTCTACATATATGCTTCAATTACATTGTAAATTATTGCTATTAATTAAATATAGTTGCTACATTCTCTAAGTTTTTGCCTAGAATTGTGATCTTTTTACCTTTTCAGGGGTTACTAATGAACTTAATAGTAAGGTCGCGGGTTGGTTTGGGTTTTTTTGGGTTTTGGCGGTTTTTTTGGTTTGGTTTGCTTTGGTTTTAATTCCTATAGCTTCTTTTATTCAAGTTTATTTTTTGGTCATGTGGTTTTTCCAGGGAATGTATTATTTATTTTACTGGACTTAGTCACTTCAGCACAGTTTGAACTGACAGAACATAAAGTAAACAAATTGTCTTATTCTGAGGAAAGTGACCGATAAGCAGGGAGAAATATTTAGAAGTCAGTCAAAGTTCTTTATTGGTGTATTCAAAAGATGAGAAAGAAGTATTCTAAGATAAAAACAACATGAGCTCTGTGTTTATGTAAAATATCCTACATTATATGTCAGCTTGGATGAGGAAAGTACATATAATACAATTGTAAAATTGTCGCTTATTGTTTTGTTCTGTCTCCCGTATAACTGCAGAAATACAAATGTCTCTACCTCTTGAATTTTCTTTGCTGTATTAAGTTTCTTAAAGGGAAATTTTTTTTTTTTAAATCACTCTCCACTTCTACAAAATTTAATTTACAACTGCATAAAGGAAATTACTGTAGTTTAGGCAGTCAAGCATTTCAGCAGATCCCTAGAAATGTACAAAGGAAAGAATGATTATCAGTCCTGAATTGTGGATTAAGAGGATCATACTACGCAGAGTACTGTCTAAAAGTAGCAATTTATTAGCAAATGTGGATGTTCATGTGAAGAATGTCTCTGAGGTTAATAATAGTATTTAAAACATGATTTTATTATTATTATTATTTGGTAGAAGGTTTGCCTAGAGATGCTTGTCTTGTGAATATTTTTATTTAACATTACAGGCAGCTTCATTAGGCATCTTAGAGACATTCTTTACATATTTTGGTTTTTGGTCTTTTGTTAATTTTTTGTAAAAGGGGAAATTCCATTAAAAAGGGAGAATTCTTATTCTGGACGGCAGAAAATGTATTAAAAATGTACACAAACTCCCATCAATGTCTATGTTACAAAGCACAAATAAGATGTAATTCAGGAAGTACCATTTACATGTATATAAAGGGAAATTTTTAAAAATCACAAGGCCAAGTGAGGTTTCTGAGGTTCTAGAATACATTCTTCATACAGAGTTCCTCATGCCTTTTTTCCCCGTAAACTGACACTGCTTTTTGAGTCTTGTTGAGGGGAGAGTGTCTTCTTTGAAGTCTGCAACAGGAGGAGAGATACTTTTAAAAACTTAATCTGTGTATTCTTGTCCTGTAAACTTGGGCAATACTTTTGCAGAAGACCCTCAAGCAAACCATTTAGTGGACAAAATCAGCACAGATTTTCTCTAATTCTGCCTTTTCAAGCCCAGAGACAACCTAGTCCATTATTTCAAATGTCACCTCTGTGTTAGCTCACAATATATCCCAGGTAAAGAATATCGCACTGTGCACAAGTTTTTTTCAACATTTCATTTTGAGTCAGTACAATATTTGGGAAGTTTCCCTGAACAGCCAGCTCAAGCATAGACTGTGACAACAAAAAATTCAATGGAGTACTTTTCCTGAGGCGTTCTCCCTCCTGCTGCAGATAAAATCATCACTTGATGGCAAAGTGATTTCTTTTCTCTCAAATACCCTTTATTGTCTGCAATGTAATTTATATCAAGCAAGCAGTGAGTTTTATCCATTTATAGCATCTGAAGATTATTTTTGTATCCAATATGAACATTTTTTTCATGTTTTGGTCTTTTGTGTACAGCTGTGTTACTTTGATTTTTAGAACCTTACCTAAAAATATCTTTTGCTAAATTATAGCTAGGTTTACTAGTTACTTAATAGATCTTTTTCTTCTTTTCAAATTGTTATCTATGGCTGAATATCTGGTGCGTTAGTTTGGGTTTTTTCCCTTCTATTTAATTGTTGTGGGAACCAGCAAATGAAATAATAGAAGCTGATTAAGGAGGAGCATTTGGCGTGTTATTGACAGGAGATCTCTACAGAATACCTCAAGAATATATAGAATTCTATATTCTATATAGAATAACTGAAGGGAGATATCTGAGGATGACCTGCTGCCGTTTCTCATATATATTAATTTTTTTTCTTCAACTAACGATATCAGCTGTAAACAGGAATCCACATCCACATTTTTAAGCTTCTAAGCCTGTCTACATCCTCGTGGGGTACAAATATGCTTTAGTGTTGTCAATCACATAATGTAAATTAAAAAAACACAAATACTGTCCAATAGATTGTGAAAAGAGCGAATGGAACTTGGCTGTTCTAAAGTTTAAGTTTAATATTTCTAAAAAAATGAAGACATTTCAATATAATGATGGTTTTAATGAATATTACATTTCATCTGCTGTTAATTTCCATAGCTTTTCTGGATGAAACTCAATCTTTTTTTTTTGCTTTGTTTTAATATGAGATAAATCAGTTGCTTATATGTAGTTTAAACTTACTGAATGTAATAATGTGTATCCTTTGCTCAGTTAATATTCAGTTTTGTGTTTAGTTAAAAACATATTGCTGAACAGGCTGATAGGTAAGACAGTACACAGAGAAGAATGTGTTGAGCCACATACCTCTTGTGAACTCTGATGGGAGTTTACCCGCTCTATCTCCATTTGTTGTTTTGAAAGGGTTCCCCATAGAGTTAAGAAAGCAAGGTGATTTTAGAAAAATATAGGTTGGAAACAATATAAGATGTTATCTAAGAGGTGGCTTAGAATGCCGGCTAAAACACTGAAATGTTTTAATTACAAAATAAGCGGTGATTGTTACAATAAAATATCAAGGGTCTTATCATTTAGGTTTAAAACATTATGCTAAAGTAGTAAGATAAGTAGTAAGATTAAACAAAAATAGTATTAATCAGAAGAAAAAAGTCTACAGACTAATCTATATAGGATTTTAGTTTTTTCTTTAGCTATTTTATGAAGCACAGATTCTTCAATATCTTCATGACCTGTATTAAGCCCCCTAAGTGATAGGGCTTTCTATATTTAGAAAACAGAGAAGTAAGGTTTTATGGGTTTATGTTGATCCTTTGTTTCTGTCTAGGCTTTTGCTCATTCTCTGAATGCTTTAGAGCCATTTGAGTTTTCATTTACAATTTACTCTGAAATTAGCTCTGCATTCTGTACAATGCATTTTGCATTAGCTCTTGTTTATGTTTAACACAGTCATGAACTTTACCATGGGATTGATTGAGTCTTGAGTTACTTGTTGGTCCGTTTTTGTTTGTTAGAACCTATTTCCACCGTTATTAGTCAATTCTTAGTATTACTGAGTACAATATAGCAGTCACAAATAAAAAGAAAAAAAAGCCAGAAATCTAAAAAATATGGCAGAATTTGTGTTAATAGTGTTCCCACATTTTCTTTCAGCTGCATTAGAATAGCTTTGATGTAGTGCTAGCAAATAACAAGCAAATAAAGCTGAGTGATGTCATAGAGAAGTTGTGTGTATTTTAAATATCATCAGATGTGATTGGCAAAGCAATAAATACACATTGCCCTTGACCCTCCAAAAAAGAAGTGTAATTCAGTTCCTGTTCTTAGCAGTTGCTGTGTTTCTTGACCACTAAGCAGAACACTAAGAATCTGTTTGATAGGTATTTAAATATATGTTTACACAAAAGTGACAGTTGTTACATTGCATCAAATACCTTGCCAGCTCCATAATCCAAACACCGTACATCAGTAACTGTTTTGGAGACATTTAAGTAGTATTTCTCTCAGATGGTGCTGGTAAAACAGCTCTGTTCTGTACTTGCAAATGGGAACTTTTAGCTTCAAGGATCACTGGCAACCCACTTCTGTTGTCTGCTGAGAAACTAACACTTCATACTGAGCAGTCGACAAGAAAAAAAGTCTGTCTTCTTTTATGCAGAACCTGTTCACACATTGCAAATGAAGGTGACTTTTCACAGCAAGTGTCCAAGGACAGATTCTTGGATATGGCAGGTTCTCTCACTTTTTATCACTCAGTTTTTTGGCTGAGCTGGCAGTGCCTCTAATAAATAGCAACAGATCTTGTGAACTATACCCTTCTGCTGGTCTTCCTTTATTTTTAAGAAGATTAGATTATTTCTGCTGTGATAAGGGAATTGCCACAAAAATCAGTATGAAAAAATAAAATTTATTTCATGATAAAAGCAGAAAAAATTGTTAAAAATTTCATAGTTGAAGCTGCTCCTTTCTTTAATTGACGTCTTTTGCTCAGACATTAACTTCTTCATCCGTTAGCCAGTTTGTGAGCTCAGTAGGTGTGCTCTTCTCAGTACTTGTAGGGAATTTCTCCTCTCCCAGTTCCATCCTACACTTCCCTAGTTTTATTTTTATCCTTCTAAATGTTTCTTTGCTATTTTCTTCAGAGAAGTGTTGTTATAGCTGATATAAATGAGAACTCTAATCATCATCTTTGTGATTTGCACTCCAGATACCATTTACTCTGTAAAAACACTAAACAAAAAAAACCAAAACCAAAAAAACAAACAAGCAAAAAAACCCGCAACCAAACAAAAAAAAACCCCACCCCCAAAAAACTAAACCTACACACACACACTCAGAGCCAACCAAAAAACCCAAAGTCCATGCAGATACAACTCATCCCATCTTCCTCATGCCAACTTGTGTATGCTTAGACATTAACTTCAGGAATAATCTTCCTAATTTCACATTTTTCTTCATCACTTTCAACTCTATCAGCATGTTAGTTGTCTTAAGCTTGAAACATAAACATCTTGATTTTGGGTATCTTTCCTGTTCCTCTCATTCATAGTAACGTACAGCTTCTTAAGCTGTGCACTGAGCTGAAACTCTCATGCAGGTTCTCCATGTTTCAGATACCACAACTGGCCTCTTTTTAGCACATGACAAATGTCATCTTGTCTCATTGCTCCCTGTGTTCTGCAAAGATTATTTTCCTAACATCTCTCTCTGCGTCTTTCCCCAGTTTCCTTTCAAAGGATCAAATACAGGCAGTTTGTTTTCTGTTTTATAGTCCTTCACCTTCTGACTTCATGATAGCCATTATTCTTCATAAAGTAGAAAAAAAAAAGCGCCATTAATTTTCTACTTTTTGATTTTCAGATAAGCCCTATTGTACTTTCTCCTGTGCTGTCTGTAATGACTGTGAAGTGTCTCATTATCCTCCTCCAAGTCAGTCATTCAGGCTTCTCCAGTCTATGTATAGAGAGCTTAGATGCATATATTGCCTGCTATCATGACAGGTATTTCCTATCAGTCTGTCACTGTCATCTTATGTCTTACACAGGGCTATCATCTCCCTCAGTGTCTGTGCAATGCTGACAGCATGGTCCTGGTCAGCATCATAGGAGCCTTTGTGCCCTTGCAGTGATTCCCATGTTACTGCTGCTGCCACTGCTTCCAAGTCTTCCATCACCTGTGTGATTTACCATAAGTGTTGAAGTTCTTTGTTCCAACAGGAAAACATACGGCCTTATAATTCATTTTTCTGCATTACTGATTCAGCTGTTTTTGGTAGTCTGCCCTTTCAGGGGGCAGATCATGCTCTTCTTCTGTGGCCTCAGTTTACTGAAATTGCAGAGCACACACATCTCTATTGCATCTAATAAGACTCCAGTATTTTCAGTCTGCAAGAAATATTTGTAAATGTCTCAAAAATAATGCTTTTTTTAAGGTGAGACCAAAAGAGATGATTCAAAGGACATTCAAAAAGCCATTGACACAGTCCACACAGTCCTTCATGAGTGATTATTAAGAAAAGTGAATAGTTCTGGGTGAAAGTTAAAGTTTCATCATAAGTTAGAAATGAGAGACAGAAGATAGAGTATGAATGTATTGGAGTATATTGTCAATTTTCAGCATGGCAAAAGGTTAACGTTTCTGTCTCCTCCTGACCTGTACATTAAATACCATTGTTTAATATACTTATTAATGAGCTGGGAAGTGGGCTGAAGGATATTGCATGTTTCAAAATTTAAAGATAACCAGAAAACTTATTTAGCCTTGTAAAGATTAGAGATGACTTTGAGGCATTTCAAAGGAAAGTGGAATAGTAAGTAAGCAAATGCCATAGTGGTAGAAGAAAGATGGTATTGGTTATTATGATACATATTGAAGGAGTAATTTAACTGGTTACACTGATGATGCAACTGTTTGCACTGATTTTTCTAAGTATAATCACAGTGTGGTAGAGGAAACAAGCTGAATATTCTTATGACAAGCACATCTTTTCTCGGTCTGCAGTAAAAGGAAACAATCCAAGACTTACGAAAATTGAGAAGTGTCCAGACAAAAACATTATAATACCAGTTTTGCTTTGCTCTGTGGTCTGATTACGTTATGTGGAATTTGGGATGTTTCATTCTAATCTAAAAGTGGCATTCAGTAGCCTGAAGAAGGAGCATTTTTTTTCTCCCTCTCTCCACTTCTGTTATGCAGTCCAGCTATTTCAGAGCTTGTGTCTTTATGTAACTCCAAACAAAACTGTACTTAGAAAGCCACAGGGAAGTGTGGTTTCATATCTGTTCATATATATATCTGCATGAGAATCTGCTGTATGTAATAGTTTTTGTCAGTGAGCTATTATTTCAAAACCAGAGTAATTTATTTTTTTACATAAAATATATTCTAATTACAAGTGTCATTTAGGTTGTTTCAAAAAAATATTAGCAGAAATTCTAATATTAATAATGCCAATAATAATTTCTTAGTTTAGGAGAAAAAAAAAGATTGGATTTAATGTTTGTGGAACTTCTTTACTCCCTCCTTGAGCAGATAGAAAAAGCTTGTCATTTGAAAAAACTGATGGAGCTTTGGTTCCTCAAGAGCATGATATCAGGTTATTTACCCAAATCAGTTACCCAAACTACACTAGAGCTGTCTTTGTACAGATAAGTGAATTACCTTTTTAATATATGTATATGTATGCACATTGATGTGAATTGTCTGTAGAGGCTTTTCATATTTAACTTACTTCTATAGTGCCTGTTTCTGCATTAATCTCAGTCTCTCAGTCCTTCCCTGTTGTAGTTTTATGATGCTAGACTTTATTGGGAGCAAATTATACCACAGCCTCTTCATTGTTCATATTCCTGGAGCACTGTATTAGTTGCAGTCCCTCTATAAATGCATAGAAAGCTCTTACTTTTTATGCCTTGAGTTTCTCCTTCCTGGACCAAGTACATTGATATCTCTGCACAATCCCTGCCATAAAGCTGAGCCTCATTCAGTTGTCTAAATGAGAAGGATTTTACCTGAATTAAGAATTTCACCTGAGCTGTGCAACCTAGGAAAGCATGAGACTTTGTATCAGACCCCTTTCACTCCAGTCTGTCTAAGCATGGACTAGATGTCCGAGAAAATTATTTATTTATCCTATTTGCCACTGTAGTCATATCACAGGTGTTCCAAATACTGTATCTATGTTTCTGGGTTTTTTTCTTTTTTTCTTCTGTATCCTGTCTTACTGTGACTACAGTAGCCTGTGTTTGTGCATAAACTGGATTTCTACTCTACAGAACATCTTCTGTTCTTCTAAAGAATTTGTAATTCTCTTCAGATTAATAGCAGATAGGATAGGTCAGGACCCTGAAAGATGAATGCCAGGATTTGTTGGATGCAATCCATAACAACCCCATTATGGTCCGATCAGGAGAAACATGAAGTATAATGATTAAAACTCAAATCTCAAAATCCTTTGACACTGTCCTGTTTTTCAGAAAGGACACAGTTGCCTTCTGTTTTGCCATGAATAACTTGTTTCAGTATAGTCTTTGACTTGGAGATTAAGTCTTACTGACTGATCCAACTTCTCCAACCATCTTCTTTCCTCAGACTTTCTTTCCTTTTAGGATTTCATACTTTTTAAATGAGAACTTTCTTCTTTATAGAAAATTTATTTATGTATGCTAATCTTGTCATCGTAGACACTCTTTAAAGGATGTGCCTTTGCACTTCTGTAGATCCTTGGGCTAGAAGTTGTAACTAATCATTAGTTGTAACTAATCACAACTAAACAGTTGTGTTTGTTGAGAAATAAGTGTGTGAGAAACTCAAAAACTACCAACAGACTGAAGAATTTAGCAGATGTAAATATAGACGTGCTAACACACAAAGACAGGATGTCTGGAAATTCACTACAAAATATTGATTATTCTCCAATTTCACTCCAAAGGGAAATTCCATTTCACTTTTTACTTACAATTCGAGAAAATTCATATTTTACTTACTGTGAGAAATTTCTTTTCTAAGTACACAACCAGAGAGTGCCAGTACCATTCTGTGAATCTGAACAACACCAGACTACAAGCTGAACACACTGCAGTTTCTTTCTTTGTGGTGGATGGTGCACATTCGTCACCTTGTGTACTGTAGTAGGAAACCATGAAACTACAGACAGTTCACATTTAGAGTAGTGGGTCTTTTCTTATGTATGCCTATCTTAAACTGCCAAGTACTTCAGGAAAAGAGCCTCTTTGTTTGATTGAATAATTAGTTGCAAAGAAGATAAAATGGGAAAACAAAACCAAAACCAAAATCTTTTAGATTTTGAAATAAGACACACTGTCACTGTCTGATGTCAGCTGTTTTTAAAGCCTGTTAGGTTGAATAGTAATTCCAGTTAATATATATAGTCCTTTAGAACTGAAAATATTCTTCAATTTGTCCAGTTGACTAAATTTTCTCTATGAATTAGCAGACTGCTGGATCCCTTGTCTCTATTGAATCATTCTGCCATATCTGCTTAACAAAGGAGGATGCAATGTTAGCTATAGAAATGTATTGGAAAATTGCTATATGTTTCTAATTAATAATTTCTTGCATTTGTAATTTCACAACAGCTATAGATGCTGGTAAGACCATTTTCTTTATTAAACAAGTCAGCAGCAATGTGTATTGACTTTTTACATATTTTTCGTATAACTTGTGGAAGAAAAAAACAGCATATGAAAAAGAAACTACTTATTTCCAATTTTATTTATGATATTTGTATTTTTATCAACTTTTTCCAATGTCACTTGAGGACATTTTAATAATTTTGTTATGTATTCTGTTTTTGTTGTCTCTTGTGTTTTGGGTTTTTTTACCTCTGTTGAATCGATTTGAAAGTTGTCCACTTTTACAAGTAAATTTAAATAGTAAGAGCAGTGTAAAAAGTAATCCAGGAGTGGCTCTATTTCTGGAAGGATGGGGGAGTGTCCTACATAGCATTTTTCATGCTTCTGAGCAGTGTCCTCTTGACCTTCAATTTAACTATGAGACAGTCACTGTTTTCCAAGAACTGGTTGCTCAATCGTTTCACCAAATGGTCGCATCCTTAGGAAACAACAAATGCACGCAAGAAAGAATGACTTAGTGTTGACTTCAAAGCCTCTTGTGCTTTGCAAGTTCCTTTATGTTTGGAAAAGTTAAAGAAACAAGTAATTTGTGGAGGGCCTTGCTTGTGACGGCTTTTAAAGAAAAAAGAGATTAGCCACAAATTCTCTGAATACCGTCATGGGTGGGGAAGTTCAGAGGCACTTAATGCACTGTTTACTCCAGCTATGACATGCAGGTAGCAGGAGTACCCTGTGTCTTCTCATGGGGATCGCAGCACTTCAGTCACTGTGCCTACATCTGGGGCCTTATTTTAGTGCTTTCACTAAAGCTTTCATTGTGGAAATATATAATGTACAACTGAGAGTGTTTCACGGTTCCACAGATGAGAAGGGAAAAGTGTTCCTTAGACATGTTGCACAGATGTGTGTCATCACTTGTGCTTCCTTGTAAGATAGGTCTAGAGTGAACTTTGTAAAGCTACAGCTGGTGATGCATGCACCGTGTCCTCTAATGGGAATGTGGTCTGTCTTTGCATGTCTTTGTATCAGCTCAAAATTCAGGCCTCTAAGTACATTGTTTATGTCCGGAGGAGTATGAGTGTGGGTGATACTGAGTCAGGTCCTAACATCCTGTGTTTTGGGTGCCCACTCCAGGTGTGGTATGAAAGGTGGGCATAGTGAGATGATAAGACAGAATAAAAAACTTGAGATCCTCCCCTTCTACATTCTTTCAACGTGAGGCTCAAGACCCCTTTGTATTCAAAATCTTGAAATAGATGTGTAATCTGCGGATTAATAAGTTTATGTGTTAAAACAGGCAGAGCTTGGGATTTTTCCTTGCTTGTTCCGTCAAAATTAGTGCTTTGTTTCTATCTTGAATGTATTTAGGTCTTATTTCCAGGCATTCAACTTTGTTAAACTTGATTAGGGAGAGTAATGTCAACATTCGTATCACAGAATCAGACTTCTCAGATCCAGCTAATGCTCTTTGACTGTGTTTCAGAAGATGCAGATCAACTTCTTCAGCAGCTGAAACCTGGCAGATTTAAACAAGGTTTATAACATTATTTAGTTACAGTGAAATCGTTAAAGTTCTGTATCATAGTTATGAGCGATTTCACGTACCAGCAAATCTCTGCACAAAAGCTTGCAGGACATGACTGGTATCTCCCTCTAGCTGCCTTCTCTCTCTCTCTCTCTCTTACTCAATCTGTTCTCCTATTTTCCTAGACAATTACCTAATGATGTTGGTAGTAAGGACATTATTTTCGGGATCTTATTTGCCATTTAGCTTGACTCTTAGGACTCTTAGAGATGGAGCATACACAAATTTCTCTTTCAAGAAGATAAATTTTGTTTCTGTAGTCAGCTGGGAAATATCCTGGTGAAGAACTTTGTTTATATTTCACAGATATACCAAAATCCATAAATACCTTTTCTCTGATCAATGTTCTGCTGTACAGTACTGAATTATAAAAAACTATAATAGCATATACAAGGCTTATATAAATCAGTGTCACTAAGTCTCACCAATGATATGCTCAAAATTTGAAAGGTAAGGTTTTCTCCCCTGCTCTGTTGAAGTTGTTTTTTCTGATGAGTAGACAAGAATTATAACATAGAGTTAAAACAGTTTACCTGCTCCAAAAATTTGTCTGTGAAAGTAATAAATCAGATTTATCCAGTGCATTTTAATTCTCTGTAGGAAAAAAATTGAAGATGTTAAGGCTAATCAGTGCTGAGCAAATGGAGATCTGTTCGCAATTTTATCCTGGAAATCTTGTGAAGGCTGAAGTTTCTGCTGCCTTGGAAACTTAGCAAGAAGAGTTTATTTCAGACATTGCTTACTAGGATCCAAACAAAAAAAAAATGACCTAACTTGATTTGTTCTGAGTAAAAAGAGAAAGGAAAAAAGAGCCTTCATTCAAGAATTACTTTCAGTACCATTTACTTCTCTGTGCACACTTTATGTTTAGATGCCATTTATAAATATCTTACTATCATTTGTTAAATTTTATGACAATTTTTACCATGCCTGATGACTGTAACTCATGCATTAAACATGCACACGTATTTTAACAATATTTGCATCTTATAATATGCTTCCTAACGACTTGTCATAGACTCATCAGTTAAACATTTATTTTACAAATGCATTTTGTAATATGCTATGGTAATAAACTATAAAAAAGGTATCCCACCTTGTAATATTTTCGGATGGATGAATAATGCATTACAAATTCTACCTTCATTTAAAACATGACCTCTATTCTGATGAAATCTGATACATTGTCTGGATTTATGGTGATCACTGAGTAGTGTGAGGTGCTGTCAGTCTGCTTTCTGATTAATTTTCCTAGTTGATAAATTTGAATTAATCTGTAAATATTTACAAAATAATACGGTTAGGGTTTTTTTTCAGTTCTTTTATTTTTATCCACCTGATTAATTTAAACCAAATGTACTGGACCCCATCAAGCCGGGGGCTAATTTTCATTCAAATAATTTCTGGACATTCAATTCAGTTCTGAAATTGATTATCAAAATCATGATTGTTCCTTTGCTGGCTGCCTAAGTTTGTCATCTGTATGTCTAAAGAGGCCTATGCTACTGTCACATCTAATCTAATGAGCTCTGTAAAGATGAAGGGTACATAATATTGGAAAATTTTATAATAAGGTATTTCACAATAAAACCATGTTTTTGCTATTTATTGTTTTAAATTTCATCTACATCTGATTTTACATACTCTTTTAATTTATGGAACTTTATTCAAACCAAAGTTTTGCTTAAATAGCTATTGCCATCATAGTCAACCTACTCTCTGGCTTCCTGAAACATCATGCTGATTTTTTCAATTGTTTTTTTAATATGGATGTTCGTACCTATGATTCTCTGGCTGATTTCTCTCTGTGTGCACACGCATGTGTAGATTGTAATATTTTCAATAGTTTCATTTCACCAGAGATTTTTTTCTTCAAAAGTGAAGTGAAAGAAGGGAATTTGAGGGTTGCTTTGTTGGTGGGTTTGTTTAGATAGTCTATAGAGTATTACAGATATGTCCATATATCTGGAGATAGAACAAAATGATTGAGGAGTTCAGCAGTGTTCTTCATTAGTTACCCTAACATATCTGAATAAAAACTGAAGTGTTTGGCAGTTTTACTTTTGCTGTTTGCCTGGATATAGTTTTAGGGCATTGCATCTGTGTGATGCTGTCTGAATGTGTGAAGTCAATACAGAGTAGTCTGGTTTTACATCTATTTAACATAAATACAAATGTCTACTTCAGGTGCATACTAAGGAGAAGTCAATGTTAGATAATTGGTCTCTTGGAAGAGGGCTTTATTGTGCCAGACAATAGAAGGTTACACCTTGTCTCTGCCTTTCACCTTAATAGTCCAGGCTCAAGGGCCTTTTGTCACCATTCATAGTCAAGGCACTTTTAGTCAACACATTGTTGTCAACACATAGTCAACACAGTTTTAAGAGACAAATTATGCAATCTGATTTAGACATCTAATTAGAATTTAATGAATTGTGCCACAGAAATGCCTATTTTTCTCCTTTTATTACTTCAGATGACTATTTCCAGTACAGATTGTAGTGCAGACTTTTTGCTTTTGGTAGAGCAGTATCACCTCTTACCACTTCAATTTTTTTTTTCTTTTTTTTCTTTTTTATTTCTTCTAAATAAATTATTGCTTATGAAACGAGCTGGGCTTATTGTCAATCGAGTTTTACGTCTTTAAACTGAGCATTTTAGACCACACTCTACATAGTCAAACACACTCAGGATTGTCTAAATTCTGTTATGTCAGTCTC
This sequence comes from Rhagologus leucostigma, assembly GCA_013397725.1. NCBI lineage: Eukaryota > Metazoa > Chordata > Aves > Passeriformes > Rhagologus > Rhagologus leucostigma. Next base: position 1,706,628 of record VZTD01003424.1, on the reverse strand, counting down.
CCTGTTCATGGAGAGAATAATTAATTCTGTTTCAGTTTGTTTGTTTGGGTTTTTTGGGTTGTATTTTTTTAGTGTTTATCATTAGGTGAAAGCAAACAACTAGTTCTAGCTGAGATACTGGTTTGGGTGATGTGGCTTCTATCCTATAGCGTCAAGGCTAGGAAATACTCATTCTACATGGGCTACATGAAACTTCAGACTAGTCATCTAAGTACTGAAATGGGCTTGATAAAGTATTTAGTCTTCTGTCACAAATAATTTAGCCGTCACTTCTCCCATTCTCTAGGGAGGGAATTCAAACAAAATTTGCTGTCTTTTTCTACTGAAAATATAAAATGCATCAGTCATTGTGTTGTTGGAAAATTTTGCTTGTTTTTTCCTGATGGTTGTTTTTCTTCGAATCATGTTGCATTCTTTGCTTATCTTTGAAATTATGAGTTTGACTGTTTTATTTAGGAGTATGGTGGCTTCTAGAGTGAATTTTATAGCAGTGTTTCTAATGTTTAACTGTTTCAGTGGATTTCCTAGCTTCAGTTGCACACACTGTTTCTTTGAATACATCAAAATACTATAGTATCTTGGTAGTTTCTTAGTTCTAAGCTGTTATAGAATCTCATCTATTTTAAGTCACATTATGGTTGCACTGGAAATTCAGTAAACATCTGTATTTTGTGATGGGAACTTCTTTTGTTAAAGTTTGCTCAGAAAGCACAGAGATTCCATACTTTGCTGCATTTCTTGGCACCGTGTCATTCTTCCACATAAATCAAATATATACGATATATGTGCTTTTGTTATTACTTGACTGTTTTAAGGTTTCTGTAGTTCAGATTCAATGTATTCCTTGTGTTCTTGGAATTCCTTTTGTTGATTTCAGTTACAGAAAAACCTATGAGACATGCTCTAGAAATTTGATTTTGCACATTGCATTTATCTTTTTATATGTGAACATCCACAAGTGTATATTTACATAGGCAGCTATCGTGTGCAATCTTAGTACAGATAATAAACTGCAGGGTTGTTAATGATGCACCCTTCTCAACTGAACTTTACTAGTCTCTTTCCTTCTATTATTACAAACCTCTGCTGTTAATACTAACAGTAATATTATTTTCTCCATTCTTTTGTTTGGTTTTGTCTTGTTTGGTTTTGTTTGGTTTGGTTTGGTTTTGTTTTGCCTGTCAATTCTTCCAAATGCTTTGTGATTTCTGGGCCAGAACAGAGAATGTTTGATCCAAAATTAGTGACAATTTCAGTGTCCCGCCCCTTACTGAAGCCAACAGTATGGGCTTTATATCATGGGTTGAGAGTAGATTCTAGCTGCCTAGTAGGTCACACACTTAATTTAAGTCCTGGGAGTTTAAGATGCAATAGATTTTCAAACTACAGTATTCATATGCCTACAAAAATATTTTAAAGTTATTTTGATATTTCTAAGCTGTAAAAGTTAGCAGACTTCCTCAGAGGTACATAATTTAAAAATTACCTTTAAAGAAGGAAAAAAAAAGGCTATGTGGTGCATTGTAATAACTTTTCAAAAATTTTAAAGCTAGCTGTTTTTATATAAAATTCACATTTCCTATATACATGGTGATGTGTTTTTGTATGAAGGTTCTATTGTAGTTTTGTTTGGGAGAATCTGCATAAATATTGTATGGTTTATTCATAATGTGGCAACTCCAAACTCACACCAATGAAACCATCATACTTTTCATATCATGTACGGTATATAACATGCATACACACTTATAGTGAGGTAGAAGATGATACTAAATATCTCTTCCCTCTAGGCTTGAAAAATAATCAAAAAGTAGAAGACACTTTTTGTGCCTTGGGAAAAACAGATCAAGAAATTAAAACTCCAGTCATTACCAATAACCTTAAAATGTATTTTAATGTGCTGCAGCTTCAGTTACCCTCAGCTGAAGCTTCTCTATTTTAGCTTACAGGGTCTTGTGACCTCAGCCCATAGCAGAGTTTCAACAGTAATAGCGACAGCCATCTTGGATAAATGTAAGTGAATTTTTTCCTCATTTCTATAGTTTCTCTCCCTCACATGCACTTTTTGAGTTTTGTTTTTCACTCAGGATCTAGAAAGTATTCCTGACAACATTTCTGCTCTGTGCCAAGTAGCATGATTGACACAAAGTACAAAATAAAGCAACTAAGTGGGATTTCTTGCCTTTTAAATGTCACAGTATCAGACTCATCCTGTGCTTTTGAAATGCCAGTATGGTGGCCATGCAAACTTTGTTTTACCTGTAGCTAGCTTGATGGTTGTTTTCATTATCAGCCAGGATTAATCTGCAGAAAGTGAAACAGTACAAAAAGATTTTGGCCATATAATCTTGTTTTAGCTAGTGCTAAGGATGAAATCTAGGAGAATTCAGAAAATCTTTTTCTAAGGAAAGGTTTGCCTTCTTCAGTAAGCTTTATCATTTCAGTTCTGCTTCATGTCAGATTGTGGTAATCCATTTCCAAACTTAGCTCTGCATTCACTAACTATTGTCTAAATCTGGGGCTGGAGCTGGAGCTGGAGCTGGAAAAGGCTACACATTATACATACTGCCTGTGTAACAACTTCCAGAAGTATAAGTTAAGGAATTAAGAACATCTGCCCACTATTGGTTTCTGAAGCAGTCATGCTTTTTTTATAAGTTATCATGTTGTTGTAATGGTGAGACAAACAGAAGAAAATAGAAATAGAATTACTCATTCAGAAAATCCTGCCCTGTATGCTGATAGCCTGAAGAAGCTGGCATTTGGTAGAAACTTCAAAAAGATAGCTGGACTTAAATATTCTTCAGTATTTAGTCCTGAGTTAGCCTTTGTCTGAATTCACCATTTCTGAGTAAAGTAGCATCCTTGGTTTGTTAAATCACCCTGCCACCCCTCCATCTTCTATTTTTTCATACATCTAAATATATAGGTAGCATCATGCCTAAAATTCCAAGGTTTTATTTACATGTAAATAGTTGCATTGTACTCCTGTAGCTACAGTAGTACCTTCTTAATGACCTCAGCTAGCTAAGCACATGATTGTTCAAATGCAGCCTGTTCTCTTCTTGTGGTTTCATAGGATGTGTCTGTTCATGAACTGTATGAAATGAAAGGCTGCACCTATGGAGCAGTTAAGGCTAAAACCAGCAGAAGTGGAACTGCCTCCATCCATCCATCTTACAAACACGACAGTCAAAGATTGATACTGGGCAGCCTTGGTGTTTTACCTGCAAACCTGTAGTCAGCTTAAAAAGTCATTAGAATTCAGCTCTTCCAGCAAATATGTGGTTATGTTACTATCTCTGTAATAAATGTGAGACGAAAGCATATATAGCAGAGTATGGAAGCTGTGAGAGTAGAAGTACTTGTACTGAAACCAGTTTATTATCTTGAATTCTTGAATTGTCTTGAACTTCAGTGTGCCATGTGGGTGGGAGTGAGCACTGTTAGCATCTGCACACAGAAATCAAGTAATAAAAGAAATACCATGCCTAGAATCTATTCTTTTTGACTAAAACTATATGAATGAAAAAAAAAAAGGTGTGAAAAATGTGGACTTGGCTACCAGTTCTAAGGAATAATATACTGAATCATGAAGAATAATTCCTAAAGTTTCTCAGAGGAAACAGTTTAGTTGAAATCTGTACAAACCCTGAGGACCAATGTCCTCAAAGGTAAAGTCGTTTTATAATAATTACCATAAATATTAATTTAATTTCAAAAGAAGAGAGGGTGTTCTTACATTTGTCATTGTAAAGCTGAGTTAATGAAAGAGCTTTGCAACCACTTTGCGACAGGAAGTATGTAGATTTTGAATGTGTTTGAGGATAAAATAAAAGCTCAATTTGTGAGGAATTTCACAAAATCAACACTCGAATGACAGCAGTTTAAAACTCAGTCTTATCTACACGCTTATCAAATAGCAATAATTTTGTTGGAGCCATGTATTCTAACATAAATTCATTGCCACTACAAGCTCAGTCCTGTATTTGTTATATTTTTGATGCTGTAGTTTGTGTGACACCTCTGTCCCATTAAGTGATGTGATCCTTACGTACAGGAATGATCCCCTGCTTTGATAACTGTCTCCATCTTGTAACAACATCAAGATTATTGAATTAATAGAATGATAATGTGATTCCATAGATCTTATTAAAACCGTATTCCCTTCATAATGGGTAGTTAGAGTGTGGTTTATTTCCTATTTTTATTATTTATGTAGCTGTTCCAGTCGTCTTTGAACAGGGGATATAGATAAAAGTTAAAAGAATGTGTTTATATATTTCAAACTTTGGGGTTTTTTACTAGAATATGTAGCGTCTTTAGCATTTGGTGTGTATATAAATAATGTGTAAATTATGCATGTATAAATAAATATGTTTAACTGCCATATTTGGGCTTAGATATAGCTCATCATTTAACACTTCAATATGTTATGTGAGGACTTTAAAATATGGTAGAAAGGATTTTGTGGAAATTATGTTATAGAAAGTGTGGTGGAGCATACTGGGAAGTTAAACAATGTTAAAAAGCTTACTATAAAATAGTTTAAGATATTAAAAAGCCAGATGCTCACAAATACAGCCTGCTAACCCTTTTGGCCGAGTAGATATAACATTATGTACTTCATATGTAATGCTAACTTCTAGGAATTTCAGTTTCTTTTCTATGTTACACTATCATGCTTCCAAAACACTACCCTAGCACAAGAAGCATTTCTGCTCCACAGTAAAAAATCTGAATTTTTTAGAGATACTGAAGTAACAAAGGTACTCGCAGTGCTGCAGTCATAAATATTTTCGTACATTATTCTTGTGGTTCTTCATAATTGTCTTTACATTCTCAGTGTATAAAAGGCGAAGAACTGTTAGACTCTAAAGAACTAAATCCATTCTCACAGTATATGTTACTGCAAATGTAGATTTTATTCAACCTGAAATCGCCTTCCTTTTAATGTTCCACAGACACTGAAGTATAGATGGGTGGAGTGAATTTAGGGCTGTGCAGATGATTTTTTCTGAAGATCTGTGCACTCACTGCTCCCACCAGGTTCATTTCAGAACCCACACATTGTGCTGTTACCTACAAAGTAACAGGGAGAATATAACTGAGAAATGTTCATTTCTCTGTGCCTTTGCATCCTAAATTGGCAGATTTGGTTTGACATTATGCAACAATTGGCACTATGGTTTTCTTCAAAACTCATTCATTTAAGAAATTGCTTTAGGACATCTTACATTGGACAAAATTTAGCAAGAGTGTGGCTTTTGCCACTTTAAGGAGTTTGCTGTTTAGAAACTCCCAGTAATGACTGGATCATCACTACTGACTGCGAACAGATAGAGAGAGACAGATAGATGTGTATATATACTTTTTGTAAGCAGCCCCTAAAGCTTTTCTTCTTCCCAAAGAAAAGGTAAATCGTCAGCTTAAACCTTTTCAGCAACTCTATAAACAAGAAGATGCCAACAGCATGTCCTCTGGCATATTACCTGTGTGTCCTGTCTGTGTTCTCGTTCCGTGTGTAAATCCTGCTCTAATTTCTTTGTGTTTGTTGCCACTATTTGATATTTATATAGGGTTCATAAAGTTTGTAGAGAAAATAAAAATATCCAAGCTGATAATAATCCTTAACGGGTCTTTCAGTTGAGCCAACCATTCACATTTCTTCTTTTCTTCTCCCTAATTTTTTTTTTTCTAGCTGTCGTTATGACTTGTAACGGAGTCTGAATGCCCATAATTTAGAAAACTCTTCAGAGAACATAAGCTTGAGTTTTCTTTACCACACTGATAAAATTATATTTTTTTGTTCTCAGGAGGATTTGCCATGGTTGGGAATAGTAATTATTCCACTGAAAGAAGCAAAAGTATAGTGAAAATTGTGAAATCTTTCACAATTTTAGTGTATCAGTATTAGTAGTAATAAAACGGGTCCAGCATTGAACATTTCATTAAAGAGTCATTAAGTATTCCATTTATAACATTTCTTATTGTGACTTTTCAGTACTAAAATGCTCTGAAATTTGTTATAGTAATTTTGGATCAAAAAAGATGATTTTGAAGAAGTTGAATCATTCCTAAGTTTTCAAAACAACATTGTTAATACTAGTTTTTCAAGGTTGCATAATGTCAGGTTCATCTCAAGCAAAACTTTTTGCTGTGGAATTTCTTTCACTAATATTCTTATAAGAACATATTGGAAAAAATTTATTTTAAGTGAAAAAAAAAGCTGAATTGTTCCTACGCAATATTTTTAACCCTTCAGAATTGCTTGTGAATTGCAGAAGTTGCTTTTCATGCTATTGACTAATGCTCATGTTTTATAGTTCAGAACTGGTTTGTTTTTCTGCCTATTTGGGCAAGAGCAAAACTTTGCTATAGGACCTGCAAACCTTAGTTATATTTTAGTCTTGTTTTATGAAACACTAGTTTTGAACTTCCTTGAACTTCCAGATGAAAACTACTTTTTCAGTTATCGCTTTTAATTTAAAGACAGGTCTCACTCTCTTCTTACAGACTTGAAGAGCTGTGGAAGCTCTGGTAAAATGCAGAAGGTGGCACATGATCTTTTCATTAGGAGTACTGTAAACTCTGTGTATACTTGAACTGTAATAATGTCTTTTGTCAAAAGGAAAGTATTCTGGGTCATGCAGTATCTAAATGAATATGTCTGGGTTTTGGTAAGCCCGGCTCTCAAAACAACCCTCATTCCCAAGGGCAGTTCTAGGGGCAGTTGTTGTTACTGTCAAACTCGTAACTGAGTTTAGATCACTGATGATTTCAGAGGTGGGTCAGGTGTTTGGGTACAAATGCTCATTTTCTTATGTTTTTTAAGATGCAGCCCGGTGTAAAAAAAATACTGATAAAGTTTAAATTGTTATGGCAAGAATTCAGTAAGAGAGTAGTAGTGGGAAGCATGTTTTAGCCATTCCATTCCAAAATACGTATCTTGTCGGTAAATGGCATTATTTTTTTCATCATTAATTACATCTTTGTGAAACATTTATATATTTTTATACTTGTATGTACATGTCCACAGATAATAATTGGCTTTAATTGATGGAGAGGAGGTTTGTGTTAAATGTCCAATAATTTGGGGAAATAAGCAAAGAAAGTCCTGGAAGAGGAGGTGTTGTGGAATTCCCCTTGCTTACTTTGTTTAAATGTTTTAAACAAATGTCTGTCAGAAACAAAAAGAGAAGGATGGGGTAGCTCACTTGCCAAGGTGTCTTTTTGTTCTGCAATTTGCATAACAATTTTTTATCAAGAAATACTTTTATTTCAGTTTATTTCTTTTAATTAAAATTCAAATTAGATTGCTATTTAACGCTTACAGCTGTTGTCCCTATACGTATATTTAATGAACATCAGTTTATGAGGTTTTGTTATGAATAATCCAAATAGTATAACAAAGAAGCTACATCTATTTTTCTTAGAATAAGTATCTGAATGCCATTAAAATAATCTCTGAGTAGTTCCTAAAACTAAGTAAAAGTGAGAGGTAAATAGAAGTCTGTACAGGAAATTTTTTTAACAAAAGTCTGTGTCTCAAATGTTGCAAAAGGTTCTATACTTAATTCAAGTTTACACAATGATGTAAGTAATACTGAATTTTCATAGGCTCAGATCTTTGTGATTAATTGTTTTTGTGTCTAGAGAGACACAAATATAAACAAATATTTTTTAATCTATAATTTTCAGGGAAACTGTGTTCAGAGAGCTTTGGAAAGTACTGCTTTATTAAATGCCAGGCACTTGCATGAAAAGTGTTGAAAAGATGAAAAAGAAATAAGGACTTAAAAACTTACTGCTTTCGAAACTAAGGGAGAGGTGTTTCCACTCACTTCTCCATTTTGGGGCACTGGTTGCTGTCTGAGTTACAGGGAGTAAGGGAGTCGAATTCCTCCCATCAGCCTGAAAGCAGGGAGCAGAACCAGCTGTCAGGCTGCTCCTGCAGCTGGGGGAGCCGCTGGCACTCGCCAGCCCAGTGCGTAGGGTGTTGGTATTGATCCGAAGCGGAATAGTTGAGAGAAAAGACTGAGTTTCTGAAGCCTGCTGGTTAGCCATCAGTCCTGATAAGTGAGACCCTTCAGTGCAGGTCCCAGCTCTGGTTTCAGGCACTGCCCAGGTTCTCCCCATTCACTGGGGAAAGGGGAGGTGGGACATGGCCCTGGCCATGGCAGCCTTTAAATGAAACGCAATAAGCCGCAGTTCTATGTCTTTTCAAAGGAGTCTAACATCTTAAGTGTAAGAAGTATCAAAATATTTTCTTTTTTCTTATTTGCTTGTCAGAACTGCTTTTTTTATTTCTAGCACTATGCATTTTATGTAGTTTACATTACTTCAAACTTAGTTGTTTCATACAGTGGTTGGTTTGAAATGTGCTGCTACTATTTTTGACTGAAAGGAGCTGTGCATTCAAAACGTTGTCCCTTGTAGGCTTATTAAAGCTCTTCAGTTCCCTATAAATGTTGCATCATAAGAACTTTAAAATATGCATTCTGTTTAGTAGTCCTAGATGCGCTATATATGGGTTTTTTCTGACAAGCAGTGTCCAATATATAGTAAATCACTGTTCTGATCATCTTTAGAAAAGATAAATAATACTTTTAGAAACGTATAATGACATCCTTAACAAAAATGCATTATTTAAGAAGTATCAAAAATATTTTAAGGTAGGTTAATGAAGATATGTTCAGTGAAATAATCAAACTATTATCAGTATACAAGACTGAAGAAAATACATTGCTAGGTGCTGTACCATTTTTATGATTCCTCTTGAGAACGAGTTAGCTCAAATAAAGGTGCTCTGCCAGTTTTATTTAAAGATCCGTACTTAAAAATGACTAATTTTATAGCATGTATTTTCTGTTTATGTGCCTGTCAGTTTTAAACAGCCTTTTATATGCAAATGCACGATGACAGTTCTATATTCTGTGTCATTTCGTCACTAGAGTTTTTCATGCTATTGGAATAATCCCTTAACAGATATTTATAGAGTTTTTACTGTTATTTTGACAAATCAGACATTGTTATTAAAGTGAAAAAAGAAAGTATTTCTAATGCTTTTTGCATTAGAAGTTCTTAACTTTTTTTAAAAAAATGTGTATGTTTCTTAGTTCTATTTTAGTAAACCTTTTACAGAAATTGTGTCTTTCTAGTTCCATTTTTTATGCTAAGAAAAATCTGTTCTTGGAACTTGTTTCTAAACAGGTGGATCACTAAAGATCCATCCTTATTGCTCTTTCAGTCACTTCATTGTATGTGACTATAGCCAGCTGTGTGTTCCATTAAGTTAACTCATGAATATCACATGCTTTACCGGTGCTGGATGTGACTCCCCCTAGAGACAGATTTTTTGCCTGTAATTATCAAAGCAAATAAACACTGGTTTATTATCTGTAATATTTGTAGTTTGGAAAACTTGTTGCCTTTTCATGGGTGATGTGCTCTCAGGTTTGGAGGATTTCAGCTGTATTGTCCATTTCAGTGCACGCCAAAGCAGTGGCTAAGCATAGAATGGTTTGGGTTTGAAGGGACCTTAAAGATCATCGGGTTCCAACCCCTGTGCCATGGGCAGGGACACTTTCCACTAGACCAGGTTGCTCAAAGCCCCGTCCAGTCTAACCTTTAACACTTCCAAGGCTGGGGCATGCACAACCTCTCTGGACAACCTGTTCGAGTGCCTCACCACCTCACAGTTAAGAGTTTCTTCCTAGATCGAAAACTCTCATCTTTCAGTTTAAAGATGTCTTATCACTACACAAAAAGAACTCTGTAATTTCTGAAGAAACCTTTATATTTGCTTCATCCCTAGGTAGCACTTCATATTTTGGTACTAAACCTGTAGACTACAAACAAATGGAAAAAACAAAATAAAGTATTTCCATAGTCTTGAAAAAAATGCCAAAACATTGGCAGGTGACATATAAAGTCAGTGAAAGGACAGAGATACTCACCTGTGTCTAATGAAGGAGGTGACATTTCAGTAAATGGAAGGTACTTAAATATATGCTGTGTGTTGGCACTCCCCCAGGACTGCTGATGGAAATGTTTCTGGGGAAAGGAGCTATTGAAGAAACTGCTGCTTTGAGCTGTGTTGTGAGAGTGGGACGGGGGACTGGCTAAATGCCTGGTGAGAGGCACCATGATAGCAGAAACTTTCAAACGATACCAGCTGCTGAAGCCATGGACAGCTTTCAGGTCTCTCCTTGACAGATATTGTGAAGCTACATTTACCCCAGTTTATCTGTAGTTTTTTCTGTATTCTGTTCTGGATATCTCTGTGTTCTTTGAATTAGTGGTGTAAATCTTCTGTTGCTTGAGAGCAACACGTGACACATGGGACAGGTTGTCTGCCACTATCACCCTGGAACCCTGTGGCTTTTCAAATGAACTGTCAAAGAGTCCAGATTCATCTTGCCTAACCTAGGGCATTTAACTTTAGGTAGCCTTGTAAGAAGAAAGGTCAGTCTAACCTGTGTCTGCAGTAGAAGACAGAGACAGACATACACAATGCTGGTTTTACAAGGATGGAACTAGTCAATTGATTTGCACGTTGTCTTCTGTTGCCTCTAGAAAGTGCCTACGGCAAGCAGACGTATCAGTAAGATGCTTAAAATGTTATTGTACAAGCCTGGCCCAAGTCACTGGTACATAAGATACTATGAAATTATCAATGTTAATATTCTAATGAGGTCCCTGTCAGGCTCAGGTATCTAATAGATTGCTTCATGATCTTATACCTTTGTGTATTCATCTGGGACAAAGAGAGGGAGCTTTTGCCATGATAAACTTGTCTGTTACAATTTATGTTTTCCATTGGATTTCATTTCAGTCCTTCAGTACTTCTGATCTCTATAAGCATTTTTCTCTATTAGAAGACACTTAGGAAATTTCCTGATAAAAGTTAACAAAAATATTGAGATTTTATTCTGTTATTCACTTTCTATATTAATTATTTCTGAAAAGACTAAAAAGTATTCGTGCTAATAACCGTGTCATTACACACCAGGGCAGATCTGACCACAGTCCTGAAACATAGCATTTGATATACAAGTAGGTGTGTTTGTATGACCAAACAGCAAGACAGATAGCAAAACAAAATCAGAAGTGTCTACTCTGTATATGCACATGGCTGCTCTTTCTATGGAACAGAAAAATTTGAAACCCTCTTATTCATATAACACATCACAAGACCGTGAAATGCTGCAGTGGTTTCTAGCTGGCTAGAAAATTAAAACATGCCTTTGCATTATACACCCAAAAGATACATAAACAATAAGTACTGACAGATTATTCTAAACTGCACTGCACTGTTTTAAAAGTTTTAATTAATGAAAGGCTCTTTTCGAATTGCTATATAAAGGTCACGTATAGAAAGGTTCACGTAAATGGGCAAAAGTACACAGCAGTTCCCCAGCCTGATGAGTGATTTCCTGCCCTAGTTCTGGCATCTCTTGACAGTGTTGGTCACTGTTTCTATTTTCTTGTGCTGTTTTAATCTGTGGCTGTTCAGTGGGGAACACTAATGGTAGTGGTCAGAAATGAGTCGGTGGCTGCATCATCTCCTTACTCTCTTAACAGCCAGCTTTACTCATTCACTGTCTCACTGTACACAAAATTATTTTCTTGTAGTGAAGAGCTCGAAAGCAGCTTGCTTCATCTGCTCCAAGAAGCAGATACTTGGGCTACAGACCTGCATTTCATGATTGCTTGTATGGCCTCCTTTTATCACAAACTGATCAAAAGAGCCTAAAAGTGGACAAAGAAGGGATTTTATTCAACCACCAGACAGGGAAATAGGTGAACTGGATTACTCTCAACACTTCTTGAAAGCCTGAGAATAGCCCACATGTCAGCTTTGGGCCAAATGATAGTTTTTATTGCTTAAATTTGACTGAGATCCATCCATTTTACCCAGAGGTAGGAGCAACTAACACCAGTTAATCCCCATGCACTCCTGATGAATGTACGTAAAGCTACAGAGTACTTGTCAGCCTTGACAGGGTAAATGGAGAACTATCCTATTAAAGGCTTCTTTGACTGAGATCAAAAAATGTTTCTTTTTATCTCTATCTAAATAATATACGTAAAGTATGCTACTGATATGCTTGGATATTCTATTTTCAATCTTCTGCACCTGCAGCATGTGCCTTTGCCAAGATTCAAATGAGAGGGGGCAGGATTTGGAATGGAAATCTTGGATACGTTGTGTGTGTCCTGGGCAAGGTGGCAGTGATACCCAAATCATTGTGATCCAGGTAGTCTTACCTTTCTATCTGAAACAGACCTGAACTGGGGTTTTTATGTCTTATGTGCAAGGGTTACAAGAAAGAGTAGCTCTATAACCCACATGCTAGCCACAGTTTATGCCTAGAGTATGTTTATGTCAGCTGAAGATAGAAATTTTTATCTGCCGTTTGTACCCATATAAAGTTATCTTTATTTTGCTGGTGGTGATAGCTATATGTTGTTGCTTGAGAAATGGGGAGGGGGGAGGGAGGGAAAGGAGTAAATCTTTAGAGTAGGAAAAATGTGCTTTCAAATGTTGATTTTTAATAAATATTTTCTTAGTATCTAATTGATCCCAAGATTAGGCACAGAACATGCTAATGTGCACATTTCGACATATAGCAGCATAGACAGATTTTACATGGGCATACACAGCAGCTGGAGAAAGCCCTGGCTCCTCCCATTGATGGGGAGCCAGGTTTTCTAAGCATCGTGGAAGGGAAAATTGCACTGCCTTTTCCAGAACTTTAAGCTCAGGGAAAAGGGGCAGAAGATTAAGGCATAAGAGTGCCTCAATTCACAGAAAAGCATCAGCCTAGACAGATGTGAATGTCTGGCAGTTATACATATATCCTTTAGTCGGACTCTGGCTTGGGGATTGTGTAGCTTTGAAAATCATTCTGCATAGATGCTGGTCATGCATGTTCTAATATTAGCAATCTCCGTATTTCCAAAATAGACCCTGATTCATTCTCCGTTTTTTGCACCAGGTATAATGCTTACTTTTAGTTCCCTGGCAAGCTGGTGAAAAGAGAAGAACACATTTCAAGTCAATATTTCAAATATTCAAGATGTAGTTGAGCTGAATTATTTTCTGATTGTATCTGGGTTTGTGTTTGCTATTTGAAGACTTTTTTGGGGGGAAAGTGGAGTTGCCACCATTTTATGTCTACAAGTTTCACACTCTTGAGCTTTAAGCTGGAAAATGGCAAAAGAGTTGTTCTGGTGAGCTGGGAAAGGTGTTTCTCTTGGGTAGTCTTTACTTCCTCTTAAAGCAGAAAGTCTTAGAGCGGATCAGAACAATTATGCACTTTGTGAAGATCTGGAAATAAAGATGAGAGCCTTCAGCCTGTGCACATTTTACAGCATAAACAAAATGCAAATGCAAAAAATTTTAAGGAGGTGCTAATTGAGTTTCTTGGGATGGAGTTTGATTTGGCCATGTTAGGAATTAGAGTATCAAATTAAATTGCTTTAAAATACAGTGTACTATTGGAGTTCCTTTAAACTAGTAGAAACCTGAATCACCCAAGGTCAGCATTTAGCTGAAATTTCTAAGGCTGTCTTGTGTCCACTGAGAATTGAAACACAGCAACAGTAAAATAATCCCATCATTAGGACGGTATACTGATTTTTTCACATTGTTGTGTAAGATTAATAAAACAATTTATACTATTTGATGTGTATATACTAAGGACCATCTGTAGGTCATACAGTTCTGGTTTGAAAGCATACAAGATACTCCACTTCAAGAATAATTTTAATGGCTCCAAGTGGCTACACCTGGATAGTCCTTCTTTCACTTCTGTGGGGTTCACTCACACACTGCTGTTTTGTTCTGCTATCTAAAGGAAAGGAAGTCTTCTCATCACCAAATGTAACATGCCTGCATCAGAAGGTTTGTTGTGTGATTCACGGAGAGAAAGCTCTCAGAACAATTCAAAATTCAGAACAGAGCTCTATTTATTCAGTCTGAATTGTCATCTAAGAGAGCTTCTCTCTTTCTCACTTAAATGTATAAATGGTATATAGACACTCCTCCTCATTTATAATGTTAAAGTTACAAGCTGTAGTTTGCCTGGCTACTGGCTGCATACTTGCTGGCATTGTCTTGTGAGAGGGAAATAGTGCAGATGGATTGGGGGTTTCTGGTATCCAAATAGTACAATACTTCTGGAAAACTAATTTGGTTGGTAAGCCATATAGTCCTTGGGCTTTCTGTAGGTCTTGTAGTTCATTGTGATGGTAATTTTTTACATGTACTGTAGCTCATTAGAAACTGGACTGAAACTTGAAGTATTATTGGCCATCAAATAAGTTTCAGACATCAATAATTCATGGGTGTCATTGGTCTGAGGCGAATAGGTATTGTTGCCCTAGAACTTCATACCCCATTACTCACATTTCAAGTTTATAAAGCTTTACATAATGTTTGTTCTTGAAACACTTTTAAACAAGGGAATAAGTTTAGGTTTCTGTTTTAATTCTTGTTCCTGTAGTATTTGAAATGCATGTGTCAATGAAGAGCTGAAGTATAAATTGCTGTAGACATGAATCCGCTATTACCTTTCATACACGTTTGTATGGCAGGGTTGTCAGAGGGAAAAAGGCAGACTATCATCAACACAATGTAGAAGGGTGTCAGTAGCCTTTGATCTTTTTGCTTATCCAGTTCATAGGTTTCTGTGTTTCAAACTTTCAGCATTTGTGTGTCTGCTCATTACTGCTTCTTTGTGGAAAAAGTGGGATACCTTGGGCAAGTTCACTTCTTCCCAAGGATTCTCACTTCCTCTAAGACTTGAAAGTGCAATTTGCCATAAAGCACTAGGTAACAACATAGAATTTGAAATCCATTACTCTGTACTGATAAGGTTTATCCCGAAGAACCTTTATGTACACTGACCATGACTTGGAAAATGATATCACAAAATCAGATTTTTTTTTTCATTCAGTTATAGTATTATATTCAGTGTAGCAAGAAATGGTTTTGCGTGACAGTACACATGTAAATGTCAATGCATATGTCATTTACAGTTATCTGGGTGTTCTGTGAGATTCACAGTGATCATGTTGGAGAAAACTGTCTCTGTTACACTAAATAAAATGTGCTTAGTAAAAATTGCTAGCAATTTTTTTTTCTAGACGTATAATGACATGGTAAGAGTACAAAACAAAACTACCAGAAACAAACCATTTCTCAAGCAGTGATATCT
>VZTD01003424.1:1668901-1686401 GCA_013397725.1 Rhagologus leucostigma | reverse complement strand
GGTGAGATTGGTCAACACTTCTTGAAAATATGTGTGCAGATTTTCAAGGCTTCTGAAAAATGCAAAAGCTTATTGCAGATGCAGGCTACCTATCCATTTATGCCACTAAGAATATGATTTTTATAGGTAATATGTAAAAATATAAATTTTTATGATTCCTGTTATCGATTAGTTCATAGGAACAATAGATGAGTGTTTAGCTGGCAAGCTTCTTTACAGCTAAAGCTGAATTTTTAACGTACAACAGAAGAGTGGTGTTAAATGCACAGCCTTAATCTCCACTATTTCTCTATTAAATTGATCTGGGATAAACATAGATTTTTTTATTCTTCCAAGAAGTTCTGTCTTCATTTTTGCAGCCATGTTCATCTATCTAATTTCTAATATCAATGTTTTTATTCTGAGTCATAGCTTTTCTTTAATTTGTACATTCATATGCAGTAATAAAGCAATATACAGTTGTTCTTGCCTGAAATGCCATTTAGATGTGTTAAAAATTGTTTAGATAGCTGTAATTTTATTTAGCAGGATTTATAAGCTAATCCAAAGAAATGGAGGATAGCCTGCAACAAAAACATGAGAAACTTCAAAATATGATGGACCTTCCTTCTGGGTCCACCATGGAGCGAAGAGATTTATGTGTTCTTCAGCTGCTGTCCCACCCACTGTGTTTTGTAGGATTGCATACCCAGTCATCTTCATGGTAGACTTAGGAGGTCAATGTCTTTGAGTATGCTGTGTAACAAATAGGTTGCGTCATAAATCATGTTTCACTTTGTCACTTCAATTTTTCATGAGAGGTTTAACCAAGAATTTTGGGGTGTTTGTGGCCTGCTCAAAGGAACCATCCTATCTCTTCACTGGGTCACTCTACCTGAACTGATTTTAGGTACATTGAGAGATTT
Organism: Rhagologus leucostigma; assembly: GCA_013397725.1. NCBI lineage: Eukaryota > Metazoa > Chordata > Aves > Passeriformes > Rhagologus > Rhagologus leucostigma. Next base: position 1,685,496 of record VZTD01003424.1, on the reverse strand, counting down.
CTATGAAAAAGAGTCAGAGGTTGCCTCTCTGCTACATTTTTGTAAAATCAGATTGGAAATCTTGGAAAAAACAGACACTAAATCAACGAAATATACCTAATGCATATAACTGGCCATAAAATAGCAGGTTTCAGATAGTCTTCCAACCCAGATAGCACAGTAGCACTATGCCAGTAAGAAGTAAAGTACAGTCTGGTATATCACTGAAGGCTGTGAAATGTACCAATTTATATTACCTAATGACAATTAGAGAAATCTCTTTGCTTAATGTGTTCTGCTAATGTAAATTTCAAGCAGTTTTCAAAATGCCTTGTCCTTTATCTGTAGGAAAGAATATATGTTTCAGGTATGATACACACGTATGTATCATCACATAAAATTCTTTTAAAGGCAGTATTATCTAGATAAATCTGTATTTTTACTAGTGATCTTGACTGCCAGTTTTTTTCATGCTTCTGTCTATCATCCTGAAAAACAAGTATATTAGTTCTCTAGCTTACACAATTAAAGGAACTGTTGAAAATTACAGGAAGAACAAATTTTGTGAGAAAAGCTGTTAGAATGTATTGCAAAGCAGGTATGTCTCCAAGTACAAGAGCATGTACGCAGTTAGGGAGATTCAGAGCAGATCCTACAAAAGCTAACAAAAATATGCTTGGTGACGGGGAATCTGTATTTCAGACTAAGGAATAGAGGACTCCTGTGGTACCATGAGTCTTTCTAAACTTAGTCTTACAGGCTGGAGTCTTCAGGACAGAGTATGAATAAATCAGTGCCAGTTACAGAGTTAGGTTGACTTTCACTCAGTTTAGATCAAAATATTCATCTTTTGGTACATATTATAAAAGTAAGCATGTAAGTGTTAGGAAAGTTCTTGCAGGGCTTAAAGGTTAAAGGTAGTGGTTTAATTGGGAAAGCGTCTGTCTTCCTCTCTGCCTTCTCCTATCTGTGTGACATGTGGTAGTTGAATAGCATCACTGAGATATAATTGTTACAAGAAGACAAATTCAGATCTCAAGTAAACAGAGGAAATTCTCAGTGACTTCAGAGGAAATTGAATAGTGACTCCAGTCAGTGAATTTTACTCTTTGCTCGTGCATCCCAAAGTTGTAAAAACCTATTTGTCTTGCCTTGAGGACTTGCTAAACTTAAAATAAAACGTAGTTGTATAGAGATGTGGTGTTTCCAGTGCTACGGAAGTAGATGTTAGAAAGTGTAACAACAAGAATTAATCATCTGAAAGTCAGGTCTCTACTCAAAGTGAGTGTGCAGTCCATGGTGAGAGACAGGCACATTCAGAGTGTGGGCTTAGTTCCATGTTAAAATAAGTGCCTAAACTAAATCAGATAAACTTTGCTCAGGATTTCTTTATTCTGTTGATTATGGAAGGAGTGCAGGGATAGATGAGCTTAAATTCTTCCCCACAATTTTCTGAGTGGAAATCTGGTTTGTCTTTTCCATTTGTATTTTAGAGTAAAACCTTCAGAATTTTTATGCTTAAAATTTGTTTGATGTTTGCAAAAAGATTATCAGACTTCTTAGTAAAGGCTGGTATGTTTACTTTCAGACTCTTAATTAGTCAGTGTTTTAAGACCGTAGTTTATGCTGTGATGAATTGTGTGAGAAGTGGTATTCTGTGTAATATTATATGAGGTAATTTCTTCTAGTAGTAAATTTTAGCAGACTTGTGTTTCTTTTTTCCTCTGTTTCATTTATACAAAGTCTTTTGAGATAGATTCAAGTAGTAGAAACATTAGAAGAGTTTTTCCTCTTAAAATTGGCTCATGATTTAATTTATTAATAATAATATTATTTTTGCTGATTTACAGAAGACTGGAATGTCCCACAACATCTCACAAAGCAGTATTTATACGCCAGCTTGCTATTATATACAGAAAAAACATTTGAATTTTGCTAGACAAGCGAGTGGCTGCTTTTTCATGGGTGGAAAGCCTGGCTTGCTGACAGCTGTTTGACCGTGTCCTGGTTAACTGGAGCAATGGTCTCACACTGTGTGGCTGCCACAGCGCTTGACAAATACCTCAGGCTCTTTCTTAGGACTTTTCTCTCCTACATACAGAGTGAAACATACTTGCTGTGTCTTTCCAACTCACACATATATTCCTGAGAACATGTGTGTATGTGGGTGCTTATGCATTTGCAGACACTTGATCTCAGTGTATAACAAGTGGAAAATAAAGCCATTTCCAAAAGAGCACCTACACAAAAATGGATTCTTAGAGTTTAGTGGAAAAACTAATAATTTAATGCCAAGGTTTCCCAACTTTCAGTTTTCAGTTAGGAATGCTGAGAACACGATTCTCTCTGCAGAGAGCAGGTGACTGAGGTGGCAGTCCTTGCTGTGTACTCTAATATGTCCAAGACATTTTTATTCCTGTATAAATCAGACCTTCTTAAAAGACTAGCTGAGCAAGAAAGTTCTTTTTCTACTGAAGTGATGTATTATGCAAAATTTTTTTTAGGCTAAGTGTCTTTATTGTGGAAAACATTTACTGCTTAAAGATACTTATTTTGCTGTCTGCCTTAATCATATCCTTTGAAACAGTCTCAATAGATTTTTCCATTCGTAACATTATGACACTTGATAAGATGATTGATTATGAAGTGTTGAGAGCCCTGCCATGTGATCATTTATTTTTAAATACACATTTGTACTAGCCAATGCTTAAATTTCTTGCAGGAATACATAGGAGATGTGAAACATAAAGCTTGAGTCTGATCAAAACTGATGCCTCTGGAAATAGAGTGCCACAGTACTGTGGCCTTAAAATAACAGATTCTGACTGGAACTGGAACTTTGCAGTGATAAATACTATGTAAAAAATTATGGTCCATCTTTGGTACAAAATAAAAAAGATGTACTGCTCAAGTGCAGGCAAAGTAAAATGTGTTTGACGATGATATCTTTCTTTTCCTGTGCAGGTGCCTGTGTCAGTGGCCATGATGACTCCCCAGGTGATCACCCCTCAGCAAATGCAACAGATTCTCCAGCAGCAAGTGTTGTCTCCGCAGCAGCTTCAAGCACTTCTCCAGCAACAGCAAGCAGTTATGTTGCAGCAGGTAATGTGTGTTACCTGCTTTGGACTATTAGCAGAGGGCACTCACACAAATGTCAGCCAGATTTTGTGGGTCTTATTTTGTAATATTTCATTGCTCATTACACCAAAAAGAATGAAAATAAATGTGAAACTTCTTAGTCTCTAAATTTATTTTTTTTTAAATTGCAGAAGTGTGAAATTGTACTTTGAAACATTCAGTAATATATTAAAACCAGCAGCAGCAGCAGCAGCAGTGGCAGATGCATTGCAAATACCAAACAAATTGATGTTTAAAATTTCAAGTGCTTAGGCACATTTTAATTGTAGACCTGCCAAAGGAAGTGCAAATAGAGTTGTAGATAATTGTTGCTTTAAAATTCATAACACTGTAGTGCTCCCTTTAGTCACATAAATAGTATGCGGTTATGAAATTTGAACTTAACAGCTTGTTTCATCAAGGGAAAAGGTTTTTTATTTTGTTTTTTTACATAATAAAAATTTGTCCCAGATAAGGCTAAAAAAGGTGGTTGCTGTTCCTTAGTACAAAATCTGTCAGCTAATTGAAAAATATGTGAACTTGTTATTCATACAATAATGATAGTGTCAGTGATCAGTGCCTTGGTGTAATGCAAAGTGGATTTTTGGGTGCATGCTTAATTGTCATACAGAAAATGATGTGTCTGTTTGTCATAGTCATAGCTCAATCACTGAACTGCATGTTTAAACATTTTAATATCCAGTACCATGATCATTACAGGCAATTCACCTTCAGTTGTGAATCCAGCATCCTGCTAAGCAGATTGACAGATTAATTACTTTTTTCCCCTCAGAAGCAGACAGTTTTGTTTGGCCTTAGTGACTTGTAGGTTTCTTGCGAGTGGATGAGTACAGCTTCTGATTTGTTATATAGGACATGTGAGGAACTTAGGTATAGTTATTTGAGGAGTTAATTTGGCTCTTGCATTCCCTTTAGAATACAGATTTTCTATACCCTTCTGTTTAGGATATTTTGGAATCTGCATTGGAAAATTTCAGAACCGCCTTGGAAAAAAATGTATGTAGATCTGCCTCTTCAAATCACATTTTTTGTTATGAGGTGATTCTTAATGGCTACGCTACCATATGCCAATCTAGAAGAGTTTAGGAGATTTATAATACTTGAAACTTTTGCCTTTATTTATTAAAGTCAAAATGGTTTATTCAGCAACAACTACAAGAGTTTTACAAGAAACAGCAAGAGCAGTTACATCTTCAGCTTTTGCAGCAGCAGCAGCAACAGCAGCAGCAACAGCAACAACAGCAGCAACAACAGCAACAACAGCAGCAGCAGCAACAGCAACAACAGCAGCAGCAGCAGCAGCAACAACAGCAGCAACAGCATCCAGGAAAGCAAGCAAAAGAGGTAGGAGCTAAGACCCTTGCAGATGCACATTAGTCTGAGCTGTCAGAAACTTGGAAAAGACAAGACCAGTTTAGATCTTTTCCTGTAGCAAGGATGCATCTATCAAAGATTTGTTCTTATATTTTTACTGGGCTTAATAGCGGTGCTGGTATAATTCTGCTGCTCTCCTTTCTGAGACATAGGATTTGAGCAGTCTAGTGCTGCTGTCGTCTAATGTTCGCTAATGAATCTGAGTGTGCAAAGAACAAACTGTGTGGTGGACTCTGTACTGATTATCTTGTATTCACAGGCAATCTGTGTTGGGGAAGGAGCCTTACTTTGCTCAGTGGCACAGCTCAGAGAGCATGCAAATTTAGTCCATGGCTGAAAAAGAGCGATTGAGCACAGATTTCAAAGTCATAGGCCCCTGATTAATGAACTGCTACTGTAGGTTTGAAGTGGCGAGTAGAAAGTTACAGTTTGATGTGCTCATAAATCAACCTGACAAGTGGGTTTCTCAGGCCTGGCTTGCACTTGTCAGCAAACTGCATCAAATATAAACAGAATACAAACAAAACATGTTGAAGTAGTTAAATTGATCAGCAGGTATCCTAGACGTTGTCTTCAAGCTGCCCATTATGCAAACGTCGAGGAAGCAGTTGTGACCTCCTGAGGCTTTGTTTCTGTTTGGATTTGTGAATAGAATTTCAGACAGCCATCAACTACGGAATAGAAATTGCTCCCTTATTTCTCCGGAGGCTCTGGGCAATCCACATGACTTGCTCCATTATGCAGTCTGTTTTCCAGTGGGCGCATCAGAAGTTTCTCTTTTCCCCAAACTAGAAAGGAAAGGTCTTCCACAGCAGCTTGTCTTTTTCTGAAGTGTGAAGCCTTCTCATACCTTCCTGAGTCTTTGTAGACTCAAGTTTGTCTTGAAATGCCTCACAAAATTGGAACCTGTACTTTTGCTCCATAATAGGGCACTTTGTTGCCTTGAATGCCATGCTCCTTGTAATATATTCCAACATGAAAAGAGAGTGAGCTAACAGGCTAGTGAAAGGAAGGCTACATCCCAGTTTACTAATAGATCACTGGAGACCATGTTCATGGGCCACTGCAGACCAAACTTAGTCAGTTGGAAAAACAAGAGTGCCTTCAAATCACAGGCTGCTGTAAAAAGTTATACGTTTAGCATAGATAAATTTGTTATCATCTGCCATGAGCTGAGCTTTTTTTTTATTTGAAGCAGCTGTTATATACTTTCTCTTGACCCTTTTCTTTAGCGTGTCATTAAGTGTATCTTGCCATTTTCCCTAACACCTAATATCTTGAATGAATATAATAGAAAATTTCAAACACTTTCACTGCCTGAGTGTTCTACAAATAGCATTATTATTTAATAGCTGAGATTAAGAAGAAAGAAGTTGATTTTATGTTTTTGGTTTTCTAGCCTTTACTGCACACTTTACTTTTTACTGCATTTGCTTTTTCTTTTTTTTCCCGTGTTCTCTTTACAGCAGCAACAGCAGCAGCAGCAGCAGCAGTTGGCAGCCCAGCAGCTTGTCTTCCAGCAGCAGCTCCTCCAGATGCAACAACTTCAGCAGCAGCAACATCTGCTGAACCTTCAGCGTCAGGGACTCATTTCCATCCCACCTGGCCAGTCTGCTCTTCCTGTCCAGTCTCTGCCACAAGGTATTTGAGTAATATATGATTGGAGAAATTTTTAAATTCACAACTTTTTAACCAGTCCATTTGTATCTGAACTTCAGAAGTTTTCCACTATGACACTTAAGCATACTTTGTAATTGAAACTTTATTATTCGTATTACCAAATTTTCTGGAGGCTGATAAATTTTATAGCATATTCTTATGGAAAAATAAAGGCAGCTTTTTAGTGTTTTTTCCTAGAAGAAGGTGCATATTTATTGAGCTTATGTGCTGAAAACAATTTCTAATAGCAGTGCAATTCAAGCATCATTGCTTTTCTCTGAGGAATCACTGAAATCTGATTTAGTGGAATGTTATTTCATTTAATATAACCAAACAGGTATAAAATACATCCGACAGTGATATTAAAGCCATTCAAAAGCTCACTTTCTTTTCTTTTTCTTCTAAGAAAATAAAGTGTTTGGCATTGCAAAGCACTTTGAATCTTCAATTTATGACAAGTGAATTTAGGGACAAGCCTTAGGATTTATTTTCTTTTCTATTCCTTTGTATTAAATAAGTTAAATAGAACAACAAGTTTTGAAGGTAGTGATTCCAATAGTAATGAACTGTGACTGACAAATAACAGTAAAGACTTTTTGAAAAAAAAATTCCTTTTGTCACTTTGATCAGGATTTCTCAGTGATGAAAACGAGCTCAAACTCTACTACTTGAAAGAAAATAGGGCACACACTTTTGAAAAGTAAATTAACTTGGAGATAAATGCTGCTTACATTTTAAGATAAGGTCAAAGTCTTCCCATCTAAAGGACTTTGTCTATAACCTGTGAGGTATGTGTTTCTGTTTGTTTTACCATAGAGAGTTGAGCTAAGTGTCTGTCATAAAAATTACACAATAATCTGATCTCTGATACCCCAGTCCTAAAATGAGCATTGTTTAGACTATGTTCATGACAGGTAACATTATTTTTAATTGGTCTTTATGTATGTAATTAATTCTTCCACCAGATAACTATTTTGAATTCGAAGCCTCAGAAATCAGATGAGCAAAAGCAGAGTACACAGTATATAGACAACGGTCTAAAAAACCCCCCAAAACCCCAAACCAAAACAAACAAAAAATAAACCAGAACAAGCAGAAAATCAGAGATTACAAATAAATGTGTTAATTTCATACATTTTGTTATGTAAGAAAGCTATGACACAAGCACATCTGAAGCTGTAAAAGCTACAATGAGAACAACTCCTACTACACTAAATAGAATAGCAGTGGAGAGACAAGTTGATTCATAAATTGGGACATGGTAATGCTGGTTTCTTTTTGTATGATTGGCTTGGACTAGAGTCGAAAAAAGCATGAAACACAACCTCCCTCAGAACTGCTTTACCTTTTGCAAACTCCTGTTGTGCCATCTGTCGCAAGAGGAGTTCCTCAGGTTTTCTGTCACATTAAGCAATCCCCACAGATTTCCCTCAGCACTCCTACCCAATTGCATTGATATTCGTTATTTTAGTGCAGCACTCATTCATCCACTTCTAGTATAAAAACACAAAAAAACCCCCTTTTTAATAGTTCTTAGGAGTAAACAGTTCTTTTTAAGACCTTTCTTTTACTCAAAGAATTAAGTCCAACAGAACTCATGACAAAAGAGATTGATACTAGAGAAATAAGAAATCACAAATTTTACAGTTAAAATATATATGGATTGTTATTGTTGAAGTAAATTAATCTCTTTTTTGCTTTTGCCTTGATTTTTTTCGTTATAGTGAATTACATACAAGTATTTAATTCTTCCATTTTTAAATTAAACTTTCAGAATTGAATTAAGGTAATACATTCTAGTTGTGGTGGAAGCATGTTTTTTTCCTTCTACTGTGCTGCAAGAGATATAAGGTAGTTATGCAGAAGGATTTAGACGTGTAACACAAATATTTTTATATGCATCCATTCAGATTGCTCAGTTACATGGATGGCTAGAACACTGAAAGTAGCACAGGGGTTTCGTGTTTGTAAGTTATTGGTCATAAAGAGTCCCGTAAACCACAAATTATTATTGGCAAAGGGGTTTACATTTGATAGTGTGAAAAGATGTATCTTGAAAGTACATCTGTGAGGTTTGCGTATATGAACAGTATTTTCTTCACGTATAGTTTCTGCCTTTAAAGAACAGGAATGCTTCCCATGTTTTCTTGATGGTCAGGTATGGCAAATAAGATGCAATAGGTGTTTTAGCATCTGTTTTGTGACCAGGTCTTCACTATGCCATATCCAAAAGCAGTGGTTTGCTGTGAGTTACTTCCATGTATTGCTGTGTTGATGCTAGTTAAATGCAAAGAACTGTAAATCACAGCAGTAAAAAACCCCAAACAAACTAAACAAACAAAAAAACACCAAAACCCCAAGTTTTGATCAGTCCATATTGGAAAAGGAAAAACTTGCATGGATGGCTTTTATAACTGATAGTTTTATTAAACATTTATTGAAACATAAAAATAGAGTAGATAGAGGTGAAAAGAGTTACAAAAGTAATATCAAAATCCCCAAATTCTTGGTGTCTGTAAGTTTCGAAGCAAATCAGTATTTGACCTTTTTATTATAGTCCATAATTTTTATTCCACTCTTAGTCCTCTTTTTGATCCTTTCCCCTTTAAAATATTGTGGAGAGTGTATTTTAAGGGTTGTCACCACCCATGAAACTTTAAAACTTACCCTACTTTTACATCCAGACTGAAATGTCTGTCAGCCATTTCACAAGTCTCTTGTAAAAAGAGAGTTGGACCTTTTTAGACACAGAAACCACAAAATTGCCATAGTTTACCATTAATTACAAATCCACTTATTAACTTTATACTTTTTAAGTGCCTGCCCTTAATCCTTTTATCCTTAAAGACAGCCTTTCAGGGTCCTCTGAAGAAGTGATAAAATTAACCAGCCTGAGCCTAGAGAGAAATTTCTTTCTGATTCGGAAAAACCCTAGGTGAGCTAGGCAGCCTGGAGGCACAGCTCCATCCACAGTGGAAAGGGCTGCCCCGCAGATGCCCAGATGGGCAGGAGATCCCTGCCCATGGGACAGACCATTGCTGCAGCTGCTCCCAGCCCTCCTACATTCACTCAGCTTGTGGGGCAGCTCTTACTCAGCTCTCACAGCACCCAAAGTTTGATGATCTCAAATGAAATTTCTGTCACTAGAAGATGCGATATCTGATTACCTAAACAAATGGTTTTATTCTTGGTTTTTATTTTTTTCAGGACAGAATTAGGTTTTTTTTTCAACAGGAGGAGGAATGGAAGACTTTGAAATAAATAATGTATGTCATTGTATATCATGCCACCTAAATGAATACATTATTTCATTTTGATTTGTGATTACATTTGCAGGTAACTGTTATTTACTACACTAAAATGGGGTTTTTGCAGTATTGCTGAAACATACCTTATGAACTCAACAGTAATTGCTTACCTTCATTAAACAATTACAACCAGTATTACCATCACTCCTGTTGCCCATCTCTCTAATGCAATAAATTAGAGCCTGGCTTCTTTGCTTGCTTCCTTAAAACCTAGTTTTTTGCTATACAAATATGATATAAACTCCAGTTTAGGACTTGCAATCAACTCTTTTTCACTTTTTGCTTAGCTGAGTTTGCCAGTGGGTGTTGGTATCTAAGGTAAAGAAGCAGGACTCAAAGCAGTGATCTAAAATTGAGCGCTTTCATAATTATATTAAAAAAAAAACCTACAACAAAAAAAATCCCCGTCACCCACTTTGTTTGCACACTACCTCCAGAAATTATTATTTCTGTAAATAACTACTAATCTATTTTTAATAGCTTAGAATACTTCATGGTGAGATAGCTACTGAAAAATATTAAGGAACTTCCTGTGCTCTTTAAAAATTTTTTGTTGAATCTGTTTTAGTAGTCTGAGTTTGTATGTTCTCAAAATAAAATGTTATCTAATAAACAGATTTGCCGAACAGTGAAAAACAGTCTTTACATCTTTCTACTATATCTTATTTACCAAACAAAATATACTCCGTGAAATTTTTGAATGAACAAGTCCTTTCTAGTACTTCTCAGGACCAGAAATGTGAGCTCTTTTATTGAAAAAAAAGGCAATCTTTTGATTCAAACAGCATCAGCATTTTGAATGTTTTGCATTCCAGCAGATCTAGATACCATAACCATGTGTTACCTAATTTCAGTTGCTGAGTTGAAATACAGAAGACAGATTTTAAGATACCTCTGGATCAAACCATGTCAGGCTGAAAAACCTGGCTTTGAAATCACAATGTCTCTGGGCTTCACATTCTTCTCTGCATTTAATCTAGTATTCTTCAAAAGTGAGATATCAAACTTTAAAAGTCTGGCAGTGACAGAAGGTGTATATATTTCTGATGAACTCTTCATCTTTCAAAATCTGGGTTTCCCATCTTAGCTTCATGTTCGGTGGCAAGATAAGAGAATGCTCACAGCCCTTCTCTTGCCTGTGTTTTGAAGTCTTCAGGCAGAAGCATATTGTACTGTAGGTTTCCATGACTTCATGCAAACTTGAGCCAGACAACCCTAACACATATGTATGAATACGTTCAACAAGACATTGCTTTTTGTGACCTAGGGTGAATCCTGGAAACTACAAGTTTCCAGGCTGCAAATGGAGTAGAGAGCAAGTTTAAGCTCTTTTTTGTTTTATGTTTATGAATTTATGGATTTATGAATTTATGAATTTATGTTTTACTACATGTTGATTGTGCTGGTAAAACAGCATCAGCTTTATTGTTGGCATTAATCCATTAATAACACTGAGCTCATTATATGAAACTCTTTATTTTGTTATATTAGTGGGGCTCTCTTTCATTTTATAGCTGGCTTAAGTCCTGCTGAGATTCAGCAGTTATGGAAAGAAGTGACTGGAGTTCACAGTATGGAAGACAATGGCATTAAACATGGAGGGCTAGACCTCACTACTAACAATTCCTCCTCTACTACCTCCTCCACCACTTCCAAAGCATCACCACCAATAACTCATCATTCCATAGTGAATGGACAGTCTTCAGTTCTAAATGCAAGGCGAGACAGGTAATTCTGATGAGATTTCAACTGTGCTTATCCTTTGACATAAAGCGGTTATATAAGATCTTAAGTCACATTATTTCCAGTCAAAAAATAGCACTTAATACAGGTTACCTAAGAGCTCATGGAGAATCTGATTTTCCAGAATTGTTTATCACTAGGGCATAATTTTCAGTAACAATGTCTGATTGTGCAGACACAACAAAATTACCTGCATGTGGTTTTATAACACATGAACTTATGGTAGTTTGGGTAAAAGTTAGAAATCACAGAATCAAGTGGGCTGGTGTAGAGGTGTAAATGGACATTTGTGGGCACTTTTGTAGGTGCATAATTTCATTCATATTTAGCATACCTGGAAGTCAGGCCCTTACTGTTGAATCACACTCCTGGTTTCATTGACAATGTACATTTATATAAGTTGTCAAGGCTGTAATTCAGTGCAAAGATTCTATGTTAAAAGTGCTTCAAAACAGTATATTAAAGCAGCTCTCATGTTGTTTGTTTCTTGTGAAAAGAACCACTGAATTTTCCTTCTTTTATGCATGAAATAATGAAGTCGACACATTTCATACAAATTTTCAGTGTTGTTAATGTAATACAGTGGAATTCCACCATATGGATGAAGTTAAAATCATTTTTCAGAAACATTGATAGATACTGTTTACTGTTCCTTAATTTCAAGTAATGGATTAAATGCAAGAGTATATAGTATCTGTAGTACTTACCAGTAAATATATTAGTGTAGTCAGATACAGGTGATCTCAATATAAGATGAAATATAATTGTATCTATATAACCTAAATTGTAAGTAATTTTATTTTGAAATAATTTTTCTATTTAACTATTTTAATACTTATAGTATGAGACAATGATTTAAGTGTCTCTCATCCTCATGTGACTGTGAGAACAGTTTTCCATCATTATTTTGTATTATTTAAAAGTCTGAATACCTTTATAGTAGTACTATTAGTTAGTATTACTTTTGTGGTTATATCTCCCAGAATGGTTCTTTGCTTCAGGATGTTGCCCACATCCACGGAACAATTCCCTGAATTTCTTTGATAACTTATCATGGATGAAACTATTGCAGAGGTTCCAGAAAAAGGCATGGAGTACAGATAGGGTTTTTTTAATGAAGCTAAATAGTTAAAGAAGGCAATGCTTGTGAACAAAAATATTTATTAATGGAAGCAACTTTATTTTTATACACATTGAGCAGAAAATTCAAATATTTTTTTTAACATTCACAAAATTCAGAAATTCCAACTGTCAGTCTTCAATATTTATACTCAGAATTGATCAGTTCTGAGTATATTTTTTATTTATAGGTAAATGTTACACCAAGGTCATATGGCATAATTAGCATACGGTATTATACAGTCATCTTATTTTTTCATCCTTTATTAACAGTCATCTTTGGCTCTATTTCTTCTCTAATTGGAACATCATCTAGCCTTGGCAGTTGAACTATTCAATAGAACGATTAAATTTTTCTGACTGCTCTGAGCTAAATTGACCTGTTTTGACCTGTTTGTCACTGATCGTAACCTGACAGGCGCTAGCAGCCTCCAACGATTATGGCTTTTGAGATGAATCTGATGCCTTATTCTTTTGCTACAGCTCGTCACATGAGGAGACTGGGGCCTCCCATACTCTCTATGGTCATGGAGTTTGCAAATGGCCTGGCTGTGAAAGCGTTTGTGAAGATTTTGGACAATTTTTAAAGTAGGTGGATTTTTGTTCATTGGTAGAAAATTGTTCAAGGCAAGGGAAAGTGAAAGATGGCAAACAAAGTTTTACTGTAAACGATATCAGAGATTTTTTTTCGTGTGTTTCAAGCAACTGGATAAACGAGGCTATCGGCAGAGGGTCAAATTGTTATCCTTTCTTTCATGTTGAACACTTTTGCAGGCCTTTCAATAGCACAGTGTTTAATCCTCTTATTATGCGCTACTGAAATGGAGCCTCAGAAAATTTGAAGAGATGCTTTAGATTTTATATCGGATAGTAGGAGTATGAAAAAGCACATTTTAAATTTTGACAGTTTGTGTGAAGTGGGAATAACTGTGTACAGTATAAATAAAAAAGCACAAAAGACTAAGCATGACCATTTAACTCTCACTTGCTAGTCTATTTTTGCTTTTATTCTTGCATGTGCACAAGATACATGGAAAAAAACCTCTATGTACAGGTGGGTTTGCACCTTTCAGAACTGAAAAGTGATGTCAAAAGTTTTCCTTTTTCAGCGTTTTAGCCAGCTATTTTCTAAATCAGAGCATTTAGGAAATAAGTGAGACAGCTTTTCCTTTTCATCTGCAGCTTCAAACTGCAATGCGTTTCTGCAATTTTTCCTTTTTATTTATTTCAAAGTATTTACTAATATTTCTGTGTTCATTTGAATTTTCAACAACAGCACTGATTTGCTACCTATGTGCATTATGGACTGGTCTTTGTTAGAAGAGCCATACTCATTTGGCATGCAATAGATCTTAATGGAAAGCTACAGATAGGCTTATATAGATGAGTAACTTCAGGGGCTGAGACTCTTATGTTGTCATGGTGCAGCTAACAGGGTGAATGAACTGTTTCATGCTTCATCAACAATTAAGTTAATTAGCTCATTTGAAATTGCACTGCTTTGTTGCCAGGATGTTGGCAGAAACATCAAAAAGATGTGTTTACAAATGGCAGACTACAGGGTATATAACAGAAGCACCTTAACAGCAGACCATAACTACTCAGTATCACAATAACTTTTATAATAGAATTATAGCAATACTATTCGTAAAGTATTTGCAATGCTTTCTCTGTCTTTCAGTTTTGAATTAAGTAACTTACACTGACTTGTGAATTGTACGTAGGTATCACTCCTGACAAATTTTTGTTTATTATTGCATTAAGTGGAATGTCAAAACAATGGCTTATTATTAAAGAAAACTGTATAGGATTTAAAAGAACCTGATTTACATAAGTTTGTATTAAAAGGAAAATGAAATCTCCCAAATTCAATGTAGTGTTCTAAGTATTATTAATAAGAAGAATTTAAACTCATTTAGCTTAAGCATTTTCCTTTTCAAGAAAAACTATGTTTTCTGAATACGTCCATCCATCTAGCCTATAGTGATGCTAATTCTTTGGGCAGACTTTGCACATCCATTATGTCAGGTCTCTTGTTATAATCCATGATCAGTAAAACCATTTTGATTAAGGCAGTGTAGTGCTACATTTACAGATGCTCTTGCTTTCCTGAACCAAATAACCCTGGAAAATGTTAAAGTGACATATAACATCTTGATAATTCTGGTGCAGAGCCAGTCAGGGTTTACAGCAGTGTCATGGCTTTTTGTTCTGTACATCAGCAGAAGATATACAAGAATATCTTATTACTTCTTCTTTTTATTCAAGTCTGTTTACTGTGCCCTTAGAACAAATAAGTCATGATGCTGAATAGGAGAGTTTGTTTATGGAATAGAAATATTCCTTCATTTTACATTAGCGTTAAGATGGAAATCAATACATAACCTTGCATTAGATTCTTTAGTACCTTTTCATGTTCACACTAATGCAAAATCCCCATTACAATTAAAAAACATTTTCTTTCAATTAAATATCAACTTTTAGTCCAAAGATTGACCATTTTTCCAACCCATTAACTTTATAGGGGATGACAGGACTAATGGCTGTAGTTTTCAAGGCTTTGCTCTTAGTCTAATCTTTGTTGCAATGTTTCAGGTTCTCTGACTTGAAACAATATGATACCTGTGTTAAGAGAGTTAATGCAAGTATATTGTACCAAAATGAAATATTAATAAGGTACACTACCCCAGTCTAGTAGTCTGTATTTCTTTAAAATGCTTATGACAACTTTGAAGAGTGCCTGGTTTATGAAGTGAACTGCAACTTCTGCTCAGAAAATGGTTTACCTCGAAGCTTGATCTAAAAAAAACCAACAAGCAGAGGCTCCAAGGAGGAGGATTAGGACAAAAAACACCAGCTTGGCTTCACTTTACTAGTAAGGGAAATGATTTAGGGTGAAGTGACAAATAACTTTCAATAAATGACTTAAAATGACTTACAAAAACCATTTTCACTATCTTTTCTTTTTATCCAATATGAATTGTTTCTATTTTTAAGATAATTTGAGGGCATTCCAATTCGCTACAATTATTTTCAGGTATTCTGAATGGCTCAAGAAGTTTCACATTAAGTGAAACTAATTTAATGCTTGGAAACATGTGCGGTGGTTCCCAGAAAGTACAGAGAATCTTCTTCATAGTAAATTTCTGTATATGTAACACAACCTAAACCTACATCTTTTCTTTGGTATCCCTCAACTACAGACACAAACCCACAGTTTATATTTCTGTCTTTGTAAGATGGTGTTAACTTACAATTGCTCGTGCATGCAAGATCAGTTTGACTATTCAGTAAAAACAGCTTTTGGCTTAAAAAATACTTCAAAATTTAAAGACATCAGAAAATGTCATTACATAGCTAGAAAAAAGATGACAAGATTTAAAGGAAATTCCAGGCACTGACATGATTAGAAAAGTGTCAAAATGCTTCTGAAAACTCGGAACTTTGCTGTGAAACAAATGTTGACAGAAACTAACCATTTTCTGGTCTCTAAGTGAGGAACCCAATAGATCTCTCAAAGCATTTAATATTATTCTTTGTGATAGTTTTTTAAATGTCAGAATGCAATAACATATAATGAAACTTCAGGGTATTTTGTCTGCAAAATTAATTATCATTCCATTGGTCCTAAGTCAATTTGAGTAGGAAGGATTTGACTTTTTGTGCTTAAACCAGAAGGTTTACAATAAAACATTCCAGCCAGCAGACAAGTGTTCTTTAACCTGCATGCAGCAGACGCCAGCAAACATAACACAAGCTTCAGTACAAAGACTGGTAATGTTTTCATCTATAGAAACAAGGGAAAAAAAAATCATGCTAGAAAAGATAGGCCAGCTTTCCAACAGATGTTTATATCTGGGGCGCAAGAGCATGTTTAAAAGTCTACAAAGAGTAGTGACCAAGCATCATAGTCAGGATGACAGAAACAAAACCATATAAAGAAATAACTTAATGAAATATAATTAGTGCCATATAAAAATTGCTGTTTCTTTTTTTTTCCTCTTTCAGCTGCAAAGTGATATACAGCATTATGTACTTTCTTAATTAGTGCGCATTGTCGGGTTTTTTGGTCTTTGACTAGGTGATATGGCTGTAAAATGATGACCTCAAGAATCTTCTTTGAACTTGTCAGAATGTTGTTTCTTTTGGTGACAGTGCCACCATCTCTCAAAACTAAGGCATCTGACATAATCAGCTAAATGAATAGTGACAGCTAACATTTTGTATTTAAACTCCTGTCAGTGTTTAAACATAAAAAGCTTGATGCAAAATAAA
>VZTD01003424.1:1658901-1666401 GCA_013397725.1 Rhagologus leucostigma | reverse complement strand
AGACTGACAAGAGTAACAAGTTTTATAGAGGTTAATTGAGATGGGTAAATGTCCACTAGAATTTTAGTTGAAATTATCTCTCTTCTTTCCTCTAATGGTGCATTATCTTTTGCTTTGCAGACTCCAAATCTGTTTGGAAAAAAAAATACATTTTGACCCACTTCAATATTTATTCCAGCATGTTTCTAGAATATATCATCCCCTATCTACCTCTTTTAGAACATGCTGTATTTTTTATATTGTTCTGTTATCACTAATGCGTTCATTTCAGTCTGCTATATAATGCTGTGTGTAGTTCATAATCTGCCTCCTGATTTCCTAATACATTGCAAATATAATCAGGAGAAAATCCCGTTTCTTTCAACAACTGAATAAGCAGCAAAATAATGGAATAAGCTGCATGTGTGTTGTGGAGTCTACACTTTGAAACCAATAACTCAGCTCTTCAGGATCACTTTCCGGTCCTCCAACATATATTCTCCTCTTAAAAATAGATCTCTTTTTCTCAGTTATAAATCAAGTTAGCTTGGGATTATTAAAAGATGAAGACAAGATACAAGATTAGGAATATGCTGATAAAGTATGAAAATTGACTAGCACAATTTGTACATAACTTAAAAGTCATGACAAGAAAAACAACAACCAACTCCCCTCCCCCAAAAAAACCCAACCAAACAAAAAAACTACCCAGCCAGCCAGCCAGCCAACCAACCAAGCAACCAAAAAACTCAAACCAAATTAAAAAACAAACAAACAAAAACAAACAAAAAAGAAACAAAAAAGGAACAACAACACACCCTTTCGAATGATTTCCAGCCTTCTGGAGGAAAAAAATTTATTTCTGTCTTGGTAGATTGACACATATTGGACCCTAAAAGTGCAGCAACTTAATACAGAGAAAAGTTATTTTAGAGGTTTTTAAAAATGTATTAGACCTAGTTTTTCTTTCACTACATTGCCTGTACTTGAATGATAAATAAAGCAAGCCTACTTCACAGGCAAGAAAGATCAGAAAAAAATAATTCTTGAAACAATTTTTACACTCTTACTGTTTCCATAAGTATCTTTTCTCCAAAATGCACAGCAAAATGCGCAGTAGAAGTATGGTATAAAAGATGCGCGTGTCTCACAATTTTCTGAAGATTACTGTGTTAACTCTCAAGAAACTTGCAACATACTCCCAAGTTACCGTGTAATCATATTGAAATTACATTACACTGGACTTTCTTCTACCACACTGCATACTGCTGTTACATTTAAAGTTCCTCAGGGCAAGGACTATGTCTGTATCTATTTTGTAAGGTGTTATGCAAACATATGGTGTTGTAATAACTAATAAATAATCATGAGTACGCAGTAGCCTCAAACTTGGGCTGGGAGATCTTTTATACCTGTACTCTTGCTTACTCTCGTGTTACCCACATACACCTGTGAGCATACACAGGTGAGCATACATACACGTGGAAGCACAGTGTACTGTTGTGTACTGGTCATAGTGGTAATGACGCAGAGCTAAAATCTGTCTTCAGACTTTTTTCAGGCAATTTTGTACCCAATTAACTGAAAATATTAAACCATTACATTAACAGGCCATGCACTATCATGCCTGTGTAATTGACGGAGTAAAATTCTTCTGAATCAAAATTTCAGAAAACAAGTGAATGGTATGTTCTGAGCAATTACCTGCTTTTTAGACTGATTGTGCATTTTTGCATCAGTAGGGGGAATGAAGTCCGTTCCTTTGAAAATAAATAAATTATAGGCTTTATGACTCACATAGAGGAAATGTGTCCTTGGTGATGCTTGAACTTAGCATGAACTACCAAGCAAGTTACACGTCTGTTCTTAAAGAATTTTATATTAAAAGAATGAACAAAACCTTTCACAATTACTTATATCTCTTCCCCAGCCTTCTTGTTGCAAGAATGCAGAACATTTTGCTCACCTGAAAACTCTGTCATAGGGTCCTAAACCTGTGAAGTCATGATTTAAAAGACACAAATGTTAGTAGAAGTGAGATACAGTCCCTCTATTTTTCCACTGTTTCTGACAAATACATTTTCCTCATATATTAACAATCAAATTCTCTGATTAATTCTGCTAGAAAAGGAAAAGGAGAAGATAAATTTCCTCCGTGGTATAGATAACTTAGTTCCTGGAACTGTGAGACCGTCTGTGACTGTAGTCCTTGCAAAGCTTACCCCTCATGCCTATAGTGGAAATAGTAAATCCACATTCAAAGGCAGAACTCCTTTGCTCCCATTTCTTCTTTAGCCTGATCCTTATGTTTTCTTCTCCATGGAGCAGGAAGCCCACTATTAAAGCTCCAAAAGGGACTTCTTTGATCCTGGAAGAGAGAGAGAAGAGAATGAACACATTGTCCTTCAAAAAAACATTATTAGTTGATCTTTGTAAATTTATGCTCAATTGAAATGTCTGGGGGACAGCCACTTGGGTCTGGGCTGAACTTCAGTTGCAGGCAGCTGCTCACTGAGGTCTTCTTTCCCTGATGCAGAGTGTGTTTTTGGTTTGCTAAGCTCATATGTGTAGCCGGAACCTCTCCCAGGAGGCTTGCTGTGCTAGTAAAGTGTATAGCTGGTCCTTCCCCTGCCTTTACCTTGCACACTTTTCTTCATACGGGGGGGACAATCACTTCCATCATCCTCAGAGTCTACTTCACAAAACTGCTCTGAAATTTGGCTGTTCCTGTACAGCTCTGGTTTTGGGGAGAGGTAGTGGATGTTCTGTTGTTCCTTAATGATTAAATAAGAGCAGATAGAGAAATCTTAACAAAGTCGACATTAATTCTCAGTCGTTCAAACAGCCTAAAAGCAATTACATCTTTTGGAGACCCATTTCTAAGGTGATTCTCTTCATCTGCATTAGCAACAGGGAGTGGAAATCAGTTCCATCATTCTAACAAATATTCACAACTGGTTACATTGGCCCTTAGATGGCATATGTGACCTGGGAGATAGAAACTGGGTATCTGACAGTCCTCACTGGGAAATTTGGTAAAACTAAATGAAATAATCAGTTTTGTTGTTTTGTACTGTTGTCTGTATGGCATGCTCTGACTAGGTCTTTTTTGCACAACTCCCATTGGAACTAATGGAAGACATAATGTGCAGGAGAGAAAAATAGACTCATATTTTCTTCATCTTAACACTGTCTTACTTCCTTCTGTAGGCACCTTAACAATGAACATGCATTGGATGACAGAAGCACTGCTCAGTGTCGGGTGCAAATGCAAGTGGTTCAGCAGTTAGAAATACAGGTTTGTTACATGGATGCATGATCCTATTACTTATTTACTATAAACCTAAACTAAATTGAAAACACTTGCCTTAGTGACTCTAGCTTAAAGACATATGTTTCTTGCATTAAATTTGTTGATATTCATGAACAAGTGAGGGTTTTTTTACTTAAAGATTTTTCACGTTATAAATTATGCAATAATTATCTAACATCAAGATTGTCTACAGTATTTTGCTTGAACTAAGACTCTAATGCTATTCATCAGGAATGAAAAACACAGTCCCTGGAGCAATGATCCCTTGAAAAGTCCCTTGATCCAAGCCATCTTCAATTTTTAAAATGCTGGGTCAGGACCCCTCTTCCTTCTTTCCCTTCTGACCCAGTGCTTGTCTGTGTTGTTCTGTGGGATAAAAGAGTAGCAGAACATACCTCCACCCAAAATGACTCCCAGCCTGATAGGGGGCATTTTTCTGCAAGCAGAAGGTGTAATATCCGACCCACTGAAGGAGGTCTCCAGGGAGTGGCATGCCTCAGATCGCAGGCCTGCAGTACCCTGTGCATGCTCTAACCATTAGAGGTCACTGCACGTATGTGAATGCTCCCTTCTGCTTATGCAGGGAGTGATGAGTACCCCTGGGGTCTCCCAGTATTGTGACTACACTTACCAGGCTACTGAGGTTGGGCACAAGCCTCAGGGGTGACCATGCAGGACCCTTGCACCGCGCTGTCTCCTCTTGCCTGCACAGCAGTCATAGGAGGGGCATGTCTTAGCAGTCCCATCCTCTCTTGGGACTGCTCAGAGGAGCTCAAGGGATGCAGCAAGGGACTAAGATTTTTGTCCCTGTTTCTTGCCATATGTGGAGAAAGAAGGATAACAACTCTCACCTTTCTCACCTTTTTGGAATATTGTCTCACAGTTCTCTTTCACATAAGAATACTTATTCTTCTTTCAGCCAAAGCAAACTATTTGGGTCTTTTCTATTTTAATACTGGAAATCCAAAACAATGAGAGGAGGGTCCAATAGTGTAATCTACTGTCATTTCCCTTAAAATGAAAGATTTTTAAACCCAGGTAAAGCTGGGTTTTATTCTTTTTATATTATTTACAGGATAGAGTTAGCTTGATTTGTTTGTTAGGAATTTATGTCATGGCAAATACTATGTCTCTAAAATGTCACACACATAGTATGAAGCCGCACATAATATGAAGACGAAACCCTCTTCCCACCTCCTGCCTCAAATATTCTTTAACTGAACATGCACTCATCAAATTATATCCAGCATACTCAAAATAGCTGCAGTAATAAACATAATTCCCTCTCTCAAAATTACTTAAAAGTTGTTTTCCTTAGTCCAGTCTCAGTTTACAGGTGTAAGAGCAAGAACTCTCTGGAAAATGTAGTATTGAATACCAAGTTTAATTCTTACTGCAATTAATGTTGAAATCATGTTGTAGGTATCCAGAGCCAAATCACTAGAATAAAATTTTGAACATTTCCTCTTGCAAGCTACTTTGTGAAAAAAAGAAAAAAATATTTTCATGTAAAATACATTTCCCTCTTTTATACTGTTATTTTTATCAACAAGTTGCATATTTCAAACACTTCCTCGTCTTTTGTTTTTTGCTTTTAATTTGGTAGCTTCTTTGAATCTGAAACTACAAATATTTACATAGTGTATGATATAAAATGGTATCAGAAAAAAGTAGAGGTTTAAGTAACATGATGTTTTTTAAAGGCAGCGTAAGGGCTTCTTAAGAACTGTTTACCATTTACAAAGGCTAGGCTGTAATCTAACAGTTGAAGTGAAGATTTAGCTTGTGGTGTGACCAATTATGCCATTTTTTGCTTTGTCTGACTGCCAGTGAAGTAGGGTCCATCAGTTGTAATGAGACCCAGTGCAGTGTCGATGCCGACTTGATGGCAGAGTTCAGTGTTTCACACTGCCTGGGCTCTGTCACTCTATTGAATTAGATTGATGATGGCAGATTGCAGGGGGCACTAACTGGACCTCAGTGGGAAAGGATGAAGTGTGTAGTCAATCCTGGCAGGCACTGTGCTTTGAGGACCCTTCACCCCTTCACAGCTGTTGGCACTAGTCCATTGCTAACAGTGTCCACAGGACTTTAAAGAGACACTATGGGCCTTCTAATTTATGGTCTTAGTAACTTGTTACTGTCGAGGCAACTGTGACCTCAATTCTCTTATTGACAAAAAGATGAAGTGCTATTTGTTTTCTCTGACCTTTTAACATATGAAAGGCTATAAAAGTTTTTGTTGGGTTTTTTTTCCTTTCTTTTTTTCTTTCTATGCCCAAAGTTGCATTTCCTCTTAGATAAGTTTCTACTGACATAGACTTTTATATGCAGGAATCATTACACCAAGACAAGCTCAATGATAAGATGTATCACTGCAGTGAAATAGCTGTATCAGTCATTTCTAAAATGCTTCTGATCCCACTCTTTCTTAACAGCTTTCTAAAGAACGCGAACGTCTTCAAGCAATGATGACCCACTTGCACATGCGACCCTCGGAGCCCAAGCCATCTCCAAAACCTGTAAGTGCATATTGCTTTATAAACAGTAAATAGGTCTACAAATGTAGCAGGCTAAGAAAATGAACAATTTAGTGACAGCTGGAAAACAATGAGTGTGATGAAAAATATGGCAATAAAATGGAGGTAAAATGCAATATCTTGTCAAATTGTATGTTTCTTTAAAAGTAATGCTATCTTTTGCAAAATCTATCCAATCTACACCATAGGTGACACTAAACAAAGTACACCTATAAGTGTCCAAATCATTGCCTTGAGACTGAAACTAGAGAGAATATTTTTTTGTGATAGGTTTAGAGATATTAGAAGGAAATCCACTTTGAAAGATTTGAAGTTCACTGACAGTAAGAAATAAATGTAACACGAATCTAGGTACTTAGGAAATTTCTCAAATTGCTTACAAGAGACACAAGTAAACAGTTTTTTATTCTTAAACAAATGAACAAAAATGTTATTTTATGCAGCGAATTGAAATAATTGTAAACATGGGCGGGTGTGTTTCATTTTTGGCAAGACTGCATTGTTACGCATCCGCTGTGATGTTGTTGGGGTTGGTACAGACGCTGAAAAATCACTGTTGCTCCCAGCCACTCCATGGCGCTGCATTGGGAACAAAACAGTCGTGCAGCTGGATTTGCAGTCAGATCCAAACTCCATTAAACTCTGTGTGGCTTCATATAAGCAAAAGTATTCTCTGATGCAGGTCCACTGTTGTACACTCAGGGTGTCAGGCATTGTAGTACTTAAAATTTACTGTGCTTAGGTACACTGCACTTAGATTAAAAGCTGTGTGAAAAGTGAACTGTTCATTTACGTTATCCATGATGGTAACTTTTGTACTTATAATATTAAAAAGATATACCAGTACTTGAAGATGAAGTGCTGAGGTATCGATGAAAATCTGTGGCTGTGAAAGCCAGGAAATGTAGGCAGAAGGAAAATAATGTTTTAAAGAGCACACTTGCATATCATGGCTAGCTAATGTTTACGTAGAAGGATAGTATGCGCTGTCTCTTGTGTTTTCAGCTCCCCGTACTTCAAAGAAAATCTTTGTTTGAGGGCACACTTTATAACCTGATGATGAATGAAAAAAGTGTTAGCATTTCCTTAACCCCTGTCTTTGTAAGAGAAAATTTAGATGCATTATTTTTGCTTTCATTAGCCTAACTAAATTCAAATTTTTTTTAGGTCATCTACTAAGGAAAAACATTTGGAAACTTAAATTCTAGTATATGTGGCATATATATGAATAGAGTAATCTAACTGCTTTTTCCATTTCCATGCACTGTGGAGTTTTTCTGTCACGCAGGCTTCTTGAGCAATTCAGGTTAGGTACCAAATCCTGCTGAACTGTGTGGGAAAAGGTTTTCAGAACACATTTCTACTATTTAATTATTTTAACCCCAGATGATCTGTAGTCTATCAAAATTTTGAGAATATTGTTTCTTTAGAGTTTTAAGTGACTGTCTTATTTCAATAAGATTATTTTTCTCATTCCTTCCTATAGTATAATGTAGATAATCACAAGACAGAATAATTGTCTCATAAATCCATCAGGAATCTGCAGCTTGTTCTTTTCCAATTAATTATTCAATCAGTAAATTTTTTAAAACTCCAGCAGCATGGTTACATCTACACTAATAAAGAATTTTCAGCCTATAATCCAAAACAGAACCTGAATGAATAATG
>VZTD01003424.1:1628901-1651401 GCA_013397725.1 Rhagologus leucostigma | reverse complement strand
TGCTCTTGTAGCAAATTTCCACGTGGGCCTAGTTATAACAAGACTTTTGCTTTTCTGATGCAAGTAAATCATTGTGTTCTAACAGGTTGAGCCCCTTCACTCCCAACTTCATTTCATTTTTCCCTTCCTAAACTCTGATCTTCTGAGCTGACAAACCGATCCATTAACCCAGTGAGCCAGACAGGATGTCTGCTTGTTTTTTAAACTTTGAAAAATCGTTTATTTTCAGAAGTCCAACGTTAGTGAAAAACATACCCACCAGCTTAGGCTATGGAGCAGCTCTTAATGCAAGCTTGCAGGTAAAAAATACTAAATAATTCTTTCTTTTTACACACTAATTATGTTCTTATGTGTGATATATTCTATTTCTGCTTATACATTGGTATAGAATTACCTGTCTTTATGTTTATGTGGACCTGATCGTCATTCTAAATAGCTGGGTTTATCAACCAAGTAAGTTGTATTACCTAGCACTGCAAGTAGTAGTTCTTATTCATGCTACTTTTGATGTGAAGAAGCAAGAAGGACACCCTGTGGCAAAATCTGGAACATTCAGTTTTGCTGCAAATGTTAGATTGATAGAAGCTTTTGCAAATGCATGTGGATATGCATTAATATTTATCCAAGCTGTCATAAATGATTTCACATCATAGTGTTGGGGAACATGGTGCTCATGGCAAAAACTTTAAAGTTTAATTATAATATATAATTTTTATGCAGAAGAGGCAAATGTCAGGACTTTTTTATTTTGAGTTAAGTTCTGGTCATTTTTTAAAGTACAGCAGCTGCCTGCATTATAAAGGAGCCATACATTGTGTGGAAGGGCAAAGGGGTTAAGTGTAATTCAAAGTCAAAAAATGATGGAAAACCAGAAAATGCCATGAATATCAGAACATAATTAATAATGGAAAATAATGAAACCTAAGCAAAAGAAAGAGTAAACCAGAAGTAGAAATGCTGTTATATTCAGAATGTAAAAATAACTGGAAATGCACAAAATCCTTCTGACCACCTCAACAACTACTCAAAATGAGCTGTTCCGTGTGTATATATTTCTAAATGTTCATACATGTGTGGATGCTGTGTATATGTATGGACTAATAATTTTGGGTTTACTTTTCATTTTGTTAGGCTGCACTGGCAGAGAGTAGTTTACCATTGCTTAGTAACCCAGGACTGATAAATAACGCATCCAGTGGCTTACTGCAGGCAGTCCATGAAGATCTCAATGGTTCGCTGGATCACATTGACAGTAATGGAAATAGCAGTCCAGGCTGCTCTCCTCAGCCTCACATGTAAGTGCAGCTAGCTTTCTTCCAAGAAAAAATGCCTTAGTCTAAGACACAATATTACTCAAAAGAGCCTTGAAAGATGGTAAGTGAAACATCTGGGGCTATATATTTGAAGCTAAACATTTCTATTAAAACATTTAAAGAGACGAATCTGCATTTACTTTGTAGTTAGATTGCTGTAAGCTTTTTTTTGGTTTTTTATGTTTTTATTTTTAAACCTCATCAATTTGCTTGCAAGCTCTGAACATAATGGGAGGCTGACCTCTGTGGTCATTTTCACAGCCTGGTTTGTAAGGTATAGTCAGAATGTTCACATTGGAATTAGTTGTAATTTTAACTATGAGACTCTAAACCATTTATGAACTGTAGTAGAGATATTGCCCGTTTATATAAACCATAAAATTCAAAGTTTAACTGTTGCCCACAGTTTACATAGAAGCCAGTAAAGTGTAACTTTTTGCCTGTCATATAAATCAGTGTAATTACATATTCAAGTTTAATTACTGGTTCGTCTGTATTGGCAAGGTTTATATGTTATATTTTATGCAAGACTACGATTCCTATTAATATTTAGCAGCTAACTATATCATTAATTACTCTAAATTCTTTCCCCTACCATCTTTTTAATGGAGCTGAGAGAGTGGAAGTATTAAAAATTGATGTATTGTGGATTTCAGAAATGTGTCTGAAGCTTTAGAAAAGCCTGGCCTTAATCAGTGGTGTCAAACATGGCAGTTTCTTGTTTACTAAATAGTAAAACATGTATCTTGGAGGTATTGTTTCCCAGGTTATTTATATAATAATTAGCAGTGTGATATCTAAGTAGATGTAGTTTTAAGTTTACAGTAGGATGATTTTTAAAGTGTATCTACAGTTATAGTATCTTTTTTTTATGTTTTAAAAAGCTGATCTCATTTGCCTTTTTTCATTCTGTTTTCTCTTTCACATTTTAAATGTTCATTTTAATTGCTAGTGTGGGATATTTAACAGTAACAGTAATTGAGACCAGACTCCCTTTTTTACATATGCTCTGATGTGTGAAGAATCCATTTTGATCTGACCTTTTTTTTAGGGGAAATATTTTACTGATTTTTTTCTTCTTCTGTTTGGTGTTTTAATATATCTGTGATCACATAGAAATGTTTATTGTCATGCATTTAATTGTTTTATTGCACATTTATTCTACTTGCCTTTGAAAATAATACACTGTGAACATTCATGTATTTTATCAGGTTCCAAACCATTACTTTTTCAAAATGGAAAAATTTGTCTTTTGGAAGTGTCTTTAGATGTATTAAATAATACAAAAGAAGTAATAAAACTTGAAGTAGAAAGAACATGAATATATGCTCTTGAGAGTAACACTACTCTAAAACAAGTAAAGTGAGCAATCAGACAAAAGTTTTTATATCCCATGCTTTATGCTATCAACCATGCAGTGGGTAGCTTGAGGCCTTTTACTTTTAGCAGTTCTCCTGAGTATGCTAATGCTCTCTTCCTGTATAAAATGCCAAGACAATAAAACTTTAAAGAGCAAACAAGAGTTAGATCATGTGTGTTAAAAACAGCTACTTTACAGGAAAGAATGACACTTGCTATTAAAGTTGTTTTGTAAGTGTTAGGCAGATCTGTTTACATATCCTGTGTTCTGCCTGCCATTCTGCTGGATAAACTGTGATATCTGTGCATATGATTATGTAGATACGGCTACATTTATAGCTGCGTTTATAGCTAAAATATTGCATATTGTAGTAATTCTTGCCTATAACAAAGACAAATACCTTGAGTTACACACTAACTCAAGATTCAGCCTTCCTCTCTCATTTTAATGATGTGTCTTTTGTCAAAATAGGCATTTTCGGGACTTGCCATGGTGACTCTTGAAACTTGTGAGGATGTGTTGCTCAGATCTTGATAGATTGAAGCAACAGAATGTATATGCCCTGAGACACCACTGGAGAAAGAATCTATGCTTATTCATCTCTTGCACCAAACTTAGTGCAAGAATTCTGGGCTTCTGTGAGACCATGAGCTGTCAGACAAAAGATGTGAGCTATGACTCAATACCCACTCACTTGTGACATTTTTTCCTTTTCTTTGCGGAGGGAAAAAGGGAATGAATGCAATATGCAAGGAAAGGTCAGGGTAGGCAGAGGCTTGCGTGGGAGGCACAGGACCAAGGAAGAGAAGAGACCTCTTCTTTGCTTCCGTGACCACACTGGTCAGGGGCCCTCATTTTTGTTAAAGAGCATTACTTAAGAAAATGAGAAAATAGTATAGGTAAAGCAAAACAGAAGTAAAACAAGTGAGAAAGAAGTAAACAGAAGTAAATAGGTAAAGCAAAACAGAAGTAAAACAAGAAGTAAAACAAGTGAGGAAATGGCAAACAATGAAGACACAATTTAAATTTTGCATTACCTACACAGATAACATAATCTCTTTCTTTTTTTAACTGAAACATGGTTAATAAACTAGTAAAAAGAAAGTATTTTACTGGCAGAAGTACCTACTTACTTTTTGTCTCCTGAGAAGGTTCACCCAGGAAGTGTGGGTGTTTCTCCCCTAGAGAAGGGTTCTTGAGGTGTGATAATTACTTCACTCACCTATGAATTTGGAGCCTCTATTAATCTCCAAGTAGATTAAACCTCCGTCTCCTTATTCCCAGGAAGATGCACTAGCTACAACAGCAGGTATATATGCTGAACAATGTTGCCTGTCATCTTGTAGGTGGCACACATGCAGGAACAATGGAGCAAGGTATTAGGGAAAGAGGCAAGAAGTTGTGCGCAATTTAGAAATCAAAGCATTCAGTTGGGAAGGTGCAGAGTTTGGATTCTAGACAAGTGTCCAGAGAGAGGCATTTGTTTGGTATTTTGGCCGGAAATGCGAAAAGAGTCCCAGTGACAGTGTCAAAGCCAAGAATCTTAGGCATTTTGTTGTTAAAATTGTACTGACAGTCATTTTATCAGGTATGATAAAACTATATGATAGGAAAACTGTCTTGTTTTAGGATGATCGTATGTTTTTAGCATATTTTGTGTGTGTGTGCAGAAGTCGTGCAGAATTCAGTGTATCTGTAGTTGAGCATTGAAACATTATCAGAGACATTGATTTCTGTTATTGTAGTGCCTTAGCTACTGAGTGTCAGAAAGTCGGGAAATTGTTTCAGTCGTTGGATATGAACCTAGTACTTCACATCTGGTTTTGCAAAACAGAGTAGTAAGAGCAGTTAGAGTCATTAATTTACCCATCTGTGACCAGGCCTCTTAACACAGGTGGGTGAATCAACTTAGAAAATAGTCTCTGATCACTGACTAGAGAAAGACAGGAGGTCTATAACTTCAGGTAACTGTATCACACTTAAATGCTTGTTAAGTGCAGCAAGTCCCAGCCAGTGTATTTAGGGCACTTTAAAACCTCTAAAATTTTGGCCTCAGGTAATGAAATATAATCTGCTCCATTTCTTATGCTTTTTGAACACTTAAAAATACTGCAGGAAGTTGGAGGTGATCAGTATAACCATGGTCTGGTAGCTGGGGTAACTCTTATATTAATTATTACATAAAGCATCTGAAAGTTTATATTGTGTGCTTCCCAATTTGCTTTCTCTATCTGATGAAAGGTGGCAATTCCACGATCCAGTATGCAGCATATGACTAGTGGGATCTTAAGCCCTAGGTTTTCTTTCTGTGTTTCAGCAGTATTAAATCCAAGTTCTGTGTTTGACTGGTCTTCGAATCTGATTCCTGGTATGTAGGCACCGAGTGCTTCCTTGACATAAAATCTTCTGATTTTATTTTTATTGATTTATTTTTATTTGATTTTATTTATTATTTTCTGATCAAAAACTGAGAAAATGTGTTACTTATTGTGGGCACATATGTTCTGTTCAAAATTTAATTTTCTTTTAAGATCAGTTGTCAACAATCAATGTCAGGCAATTGTATTTTAAGTCAATGCTTAAGACTGTTTCTTCCTTCTTTATTTCAAAATGGACTACTTCTCCAAACTTACTGTGAGCTAGAGCTGATAAGCAACAGGTTTCAAAGTGACAAACAGAACTGAAGATATTTTATACCCTAATATTCATTATTTATGGTTGCTGCTAATCTTACATAACAATTGTACATGGATGTAACTGTAAGTTCCACAGTACACACCTTTGGAATATAAATCCAGACTTCTGAATTAAAAAAAAAATCCAAACAAGTGCAATTAAAGCTGGGTTGTGGGAAACATTGGAGAAAACTTTTTTTATTCCTGTAGAAACAACAGCATTGGATGAGACATGAAATGATGCTTAGGAACAATAGTGAAAGTTCATGCATTAGTGAAAACGGAACTTCTTTTTAACCTGTATGTAATAGACAGCATACTGCTGAAGAGTTTTGGAGGGATTTGAAGGTCAGTTCTTTCAGAACTAATAAATATAGATTTTTAAATGAACATCAGGATCATAATGAAATCAACTTTTTGCTATTACTTTTTTTGTCTCTATTATACGTTCAAGAGTTCTCACTCTTGGGGATGGCAAATAAGGGATGTCAATCAAGTTCAACTACTTTTCTGGTGTTTGTCTGTGCATTTGTACTAGACTGATAACACTTCAGTGATTATTACAACTGGGTGTTTTATCACCAGAATACTTAGCACATCACTTGTCGCCATGGTCATGGCAAATGCATCATGCAAAATCACGTTTTACTTCATTGTATAATCCTAGGGGTAAAAGGTACATTTTAATCTGTAAAGCTCTTCATAGCAGTTGAGGAAACTGAAAGAAATTGGTCATGAGAAAACAAGGAAAATTGCAGACTGAGAAAATGTAGTCTTGCTATAGGAAACAATGGGGTGATTATACCATTCTGTTAAAACTCACTGCAGCTCATTTAATAAGGAGTGGAAGGAGTTAGAAAAGGTGATAGGGAAAAACAGATATCCCTCTGGTGAGGTTTTGTGGAAGGGGCTTGTCATCGTGGTTGTCTCCCTGCTCTGTGAGAGTGTAGACTGAAGACAATGCAAATAAACTCATTCTCAATTGATTTACCGAAGTAATCTAGATCCTGACAGCAGATCCAGAATCCTGGAGTTAAAGCCATTCTGATTTCTAGAATTTCAGTTGTTGACAGTTATTTTAGAAAAGTACAGTGAAAATAAGAAATAAGGTTTTAGAGTCACTCGAAACTCTCAAAAAGTGAGTTCATACATCATCTCCTATATGACTCTTTGTGTTCAGCTATTGTAGTGCTGTACTCTGTAAGACGGTAATAGTTTGAAACCAAATGTCAAGACACACACATATATTCCATGATCTTTAAAGCTGTTTCTAGAAAATGTTATGGTAGGTTGTTATGAGAAAGAATAACTTTGTCCAAATGAGCAAGGGTAAAAGTCAATCTTGAAAAAAAAAAGAAAAAAAAGGACCTTATCCAGTGTAGTCCTTCGTCTTCAATTTTGTGTGGAAAAAGTGAGTTCCAAGCATCTATGGTTTCAGTCACCTTTTCTTTTGTATTCTCTTGTCATTCCCAACCCTACTCCTTTACCTTTTCTCACTCTTGCCCTGAGTGGATCATTTCTCTCTGCAGTTCTATCTGCATAATCATCAAACTTGTTATTTTTTTTTTCAAACTTTTTTATCTTTAAATTTTATTCCCAGAGGCAAATATGATTATTCTGCTCTAAGATCATTTACTTTTGAGGTGCTTCAGTTTGAAAGCATTCCATTGTCAGGTCGTTCCCATATCTGATTATTCCAGTCCCCCACTGTTAAGCTTTCACACCACTTACAGTAGGTTACCTATCATTCCAGTTTTAATCCCTTTCATTCCCTTGTTTCTTTAACTTCATAATGTTCCAATCCCCTGTCTTTCCTTCTTCTTTTTTTTTTTTTTTTTGTTATCGTTTCATTGTCCCATTTCATGATCTCTTTGCATTTACCTTGGAGGTTTGTTCTGTTCTAGGGGACTGCTATGATCCAAGTCTCTTGTTCATTGTATAAGACTTGACATAGTGCATAAGAAAATAAACTTGCGAAACACATCAATTAACAGGGATGTAACAAGCATTATTAAATAGGTGAGAAGCATGTAATTGAGCAGATGAATGTGGTAGCAATTGCAGTATTTCTGGGTATCCTTGTTCATCAAAAATGTTTCACCTAATCACATGATATTTTAATGCCTGTATAATTTAATTTCACACATTTTTATTCATAAATCTAACATAAAGATGATAATGGGCAAAGAGACTTTGTGACAACAATTGACTTTTATTTTTATATGAAAAGAGGAACAGCTAGGAAATGGGATCTTAAAGGTTATAGCTTTTGTCTGAGCATGCTCCCACTGAAAGAAGTTCTATTGTGAGAATATGCAGTGAAAAATTTTGGCTTTCGTACAGAGCTATTTACATGTGGACACTAATGGAAAAATAAGCAACGATGTTTTGATGTTTCACCATTCCCATTGAAACAACTTTTCACTTGAATGTTTCCCTAAATATTTATATTCTCCTTTTTTTAAATTTTATTTTACATTACTTTACTTTTCAGTCCATTTGTCCTCTACTTTTGCTTCTGTTCATCAATTTTCTTATTTCCCAACACTGATGGTCCAGTTCTTTATCATTTTGTCTTTAGCTTCTTAATGTTACATGTCTTACTTTTGATCAGAAGTTGCTATTTCTTTCTTACATTATTCCAGCCCCAATTGTTGCACTTCTAGAGTACATTCCCAATGCTCTTAACAAAAAGATCACTCCAGAGATATAGCACCTTCAGCTGAAAAGAGTCAGATCCCCATAGAGTGGCTTGTAGAAGTTAGTAAGCTCCTGTGGGGTTTCACAGAATCTTTTTGGAAGCTGTCTTGCTGAAAGCTTTGTGGTACTGCTGTCATGAATTCTCAGTGTATGGACAAGATACTTTTGCTTTTCACATAAAAGGTCTGTATAAGAAAAGGCAGCATCTTAAGTATTGTTGCAGATGTTAAAAATTTGTTTGGCGTTGCACAACTGAATCTGTCTGCAATGTGGTTGCATAACTCCTAAAATTAGTACATAAGAGAGTCTTGTCTTTGTGCAATGCAAAAGCTGAGATGACAGTGCCATTAAACTGTGTTTCTAAAACTGCACAGACAGTAAAAAATTTTATCCACTATTGATGATTGCATTTGTTTTTTAAGTAGCTCTAATATTATAAGCCAAAATTTTTGTAAGTGGACTCTCTAAATACTGTTTCCTAAATACACATGTCCAAAATGTGTCTTTAAATTACTTATCACAAAAAACATCAAATAAAAAAATACAGTTATATCCAGTTGATAACATTTATACCAGTAACTTAAATTATGATCCATAAATCCAAGCATTCCTTCAAAAATTTAGGACATTATACTGAGAAATTACTATTTGACTATTGTTCAGTCTTTAGAATCATAGAAAACTAGGCACTTTACAGATTTTAAAAGACTAAAAACTCTAATGCAGGGTTGGTTTTTTTTAAGACTTTATAGAAAGACTTCATCTCATATGAAACCCCATGTGTAGGTGTCACATTAAAGTTACTAAATCTCAAGATGGCTAAAGACGTGATTATACCTGGTAAAGTCCATATGCAAAAGTAAAGTTCACAGTCTTCTGGCGAAGTGCAGTTGCATCTAACAAAAGCCTTTGATTTAGATCAGTGCTGGAAATGCATATGCGTAGTACAGACTCTGATGTAATTTCTGTTAGGGTTGTAACTGCAAGCATTCTGGTGGTTTTCTCCGAATAAGCAACAACATTAAAGTGTATCTTAAATTAGGCTGAAGATATCGAGTAGTGTCCCTCCTACACCAAGATTTTACCAAGTTCATTGTTCCACTGTGCTCATTAATAAGGATTTAATGATGTTGCAGAATTTTTGTATGATCATGGCTGCTCCACTGATGCTTTTCAAAGACTTTAATAAGCTTCTGATTGAGATGGATAAGGGGATATGTTTATTTGATGCAGTATTATGCTATGATAGTCATAGTCTGGGTAATTAGGGACTTCCCCCAAAATTAATTTTTATTTCTCTTCATTTCTCCTCCTTTTCTTCATTCCTTGCAAATTTGGCATTATCAGACACCATAGCTGAAAAAATGACCTCTGAGCTTTTATTTCCTCTTGCTCTAAGAACACAGGAGATAAGAGTCTTGTTGTGGGCAACAATATATTACAATTCCTCTCCTAAAACAATCATAGTCCATCTCAAATTTGAAAGACATTGGGAAACTTCATTCCTTTGATGATTATAAGCCATATTCCAATTTCCAGACTAAATATATTCCAATTTAGTTATGCTTATATATGTTTTAGTCTACTGAGTCTTTTTCACTCTTCCTCATGTTTCTCAAATGTATTCTAGAGAGCACACTGTGAGCTTTGAATCTTCATTTTGTAGACCAAACAGACTGTTTCTGATACGGCAGACTGTCCATTTTCCTCATGTGTCTACAAACCATTCCATAAAAAGACTCAGTTTAGATTTAGTTATGTGGGTAGGTATTAACAGGTTTTTGAGGAATTCCAGATGTACTTGTATATAATGTGTTTCTTCTTTGTCTCTGTTCCTGTGGGAAAAAAGCTTATTTCAGCTATATTCAGCAAAACTGTTACGGTTTATTTTAATATACACTATTATGGATGGATTGGGGGCCCTGTTGTGAAAAGTGCTGTACAAAGGCAAAACAAAAAGGTTTGTCAAATCCCTGCCCCAAACTCTTGCAGTCTTTAGGTAGTAATAGAATTACTTAGGTTTTGAGAACGACCTTCAGATGCAGTTTGAATACAAGCTGTATATTACTTACACTACTGTCCTCTTGTAGAATAGCATCGCTTCGTTTAGAGAAGGGTTTGACACAAAGCCAGTTGCTGTTGAGTGCACCATAGGTACATAAAGCCCAAAGGTGAACCATGCCTGGTAGCAGTGGCATACCATGAGATGAGCACCCCTCAAGTTGTGTTCTGTTACTATGCCTGCCCTTTAATTCATAGCATTATGAGAGAAATAATTATGCGTTTGTATCTATCTGAAGCTACTGGAAGTACCATTTAAACCATATATATTTTTATTTTGTAGCTAGATATAGACAGATGTATTAATGACCGATGTATTGCACTGTATATATTTCATTTAGCAGGAATATACTGCCCTCTGAAACTGAAGTCTGTGTTTAAGCACAGCTCAAAGTATGTGGTTAAGAGGCAGGATATGTTAATCTAGGCTCTGTGATATCTCAGATATCTCCTAATCAGCTCAGTCTGCAGGCAGACTATATTTGTGTTTTCTTGCAGAAATGATACAGGTAGAGCGTATTCATCCAATATGTTGCTTTTCACATCTAAATAGTAAATCTGCAATAGTATAAAAATGGGAGGCATGATTAATATTCATATGTTAACAGTTTGGTGAAATGTTCTGGAGAAAGTTAGAATGACTGGATGCACAGTCTTTCTTAAGACTAGAAATTGTAGCTGGTGACAAGTGTGTACTGAGAAAGGTATGTGGTTGTTGAGAGCATACTTAATAGGAACGTTGTACATAAAAGTAACCTCTGTCTTCCATGCAGTTCTTCTGATTGGTCTTTTCTGAAGACTGGGGAAAGTCTAAAAATACCAGGTTTTTTGAGAAGAGAGGAACTGAGTTGGAAATGATGACAGCATTCAGAACACTGTGCAGAGAAGATGGGAAAGAACTTGTCCATTTGGGAACGGGACAAGAAATAATTGATTGGTATTTTGGCAAGAACAGTTAGGATAGACACCAGAAAAAAATCCCCACGTTTCTGACTTTAGGATAATAAAGTGCTGATGCATGTACCAGCACAGAAAGTCTTTTCAACCACTGATACTGGAAGCTTCTAAGAATAAATTAAAGTCATCAAAAGTGGTTTAAGTATGAATGATCCTACTTTGGGGTAGGGAAAGGAAATTAAGAGACTTTATGATCTCTTGAAGTCCCTTCTAACCCTGTTTCTTTTGATCTATATCATAAATCTTGAAAAAGTAGGGGCTTTTTCATGTATACCAAGTTTTACAAAGATAGCTGAAATGTCCATATCCATTTATTTTGTAATTTGGAACAGCTCTCATTGCTAAATACTTTTAAGCACTCTTATTTTTAAGATTGAATTGAAAGTTGGCCTCACAGAATGATACATAGTGAGCATAAAATTCAGCTAATATGAGAAATGTTAGCAAGGGCAGTGCAGAAGGTCCTGAACAGGTCAGTTTGATCCAATTGTCCATGTTGAGAGTGATGTGTGGTTCTATTTGTTAAATCTACCATCAGCTACCATCAGCTATTCAGCAAAAAAACCACAACTGAAGAGCTGGCCTTTCTCCAGGCTTGTTCTAGCAAACCAAGCTAGTCCAGCTAGGCCAGCAGTCTTGGGAATCCGGAGAGGTCCCAGCTGACTGGAAACTGGCGAACGTTGTCCCAATTTCCAGGAAAGGCAATAAGGAGGACCCTGGAAACTACGAGCCTGTTGATCTCAATGCAGTGTCTGACAAAATCATGGAAGACCTTATTCTGGGAAGTACTGAGAAAAAAAAGAGGAGGACAACACAGTTACTGGTCACAGCCAGCATAGCTTCATGGGGGAAAGGTCCAGTTTGTCAAACCTGATTTCCTTCTATGACAAGATAACTGAGGTACTTAGTTGTTGCTGCAAAGTTTCTGTGTAACTGGTACAATTTTTAAAACTTCCCAACCATTAGACACTACAGAGCATGCCAGATCCACAGCCTCTTGTCTTGAACTTTGTTGTTTCTGGGCTTGCTCTTTTTCTATGGTTCTTCAATAACCCCAAAAATATTCACACTGAAATCTCTAGTACTTTGTCATTTTCCTTTGAAATTTTGCCTTAAAAACTTCTGTCCTCTTTCTTCCTAATACTTTTCTTTGTTTAGCATGTTAGCATTAAACGTTTGAACTAGATGCAGTTGATGGGTTGAAAGACTTTAGAGGCCTGTGCCCTAAGCTAATTTCTAGTCAAGTTTCTATTTTTTTGTGGTTATATCACAGAGAAAATACATTTATTTAGACACCAAAGGGAGCAAGCAAATGTCAAGGATGGGAATTTTAGTAAGAGTTGCTAGAATCAGAAAAATCTGTGTTAATGTCACCTTCTTAATCAGAACTTGATGCTTAAAAATTTTGATCCTGTAAGAAGGGCTAATTGTAGGTGAGCTTTAAGCCTCATTTGATATATATATATATATTAAAAAAGTGTATTCTTAATGTGCCAATTTTTTTTGTTAAAGGAAAATGAAATTGTTGCATTAAATATGTCACTTTATATTCCAAAAATTTCTCTAGACAATGCTCATTTCTTTGTACTAAGCTCAAAGGGAGAAGAGAAGATGTTTGGTTGTTGGGGGATTTTTTTATTTTCAACATATTTTCAACTCAGACTCCTTACTATAAAGCTAAAATTATTCAAAAACTTGTTTTGCATATTTTCCTTTTTATTTTGATATGCCACCAATGGCCATTTTCAAACTTTTCTTTGAACAGAAACTCTGTGTTTTAGCTGTCCCTAATTTAAAGAGAACTAGTTGATATGTGGATGTTCTTGGGCATGCCCAAACTGATAGGACAGGAAGCACCAAGCACCAACTCCAGCCTCTTCAGGATCAAATGTATTTGTATATTTTGTAGATAAGCAGATAAGTCATCCCTGAGTTGGGAAGT
The DNA here is from genome assembly GCA_013397725.1 of Rhagologus leucostigma. NCBI lineage: Eukaryota > Metazoa > Chordata > Aves > Passeriformes > Rhagologus > Rhagologus leucostigma. The sequence goes on along the minus strand of VZTD01003424.1, from coordinate 1,638,393 downwards.
GCATATGCTATAGAAAGGAAAAACGAGAGGTTTGCTCCTAGTCTCCATGAATTAATGGCTAGCTGGTTTCTGCAGCATGAATGTCAATGTTAAAACATTTTCCGTATAGATTAATGGTAGATGGCGTCTTGGAATTGTTGAATACTTAATATTTTTAATAGGATTTATATATATAATAATTTCAATAAACAGAGCTCATCAACTATGTAACATACTGAGGATTTTAGAAACTTCTCTTTTGCAGTAGCATTATGCCTTTTTATTTTTCTAATAAATTAGCAGTGTGATAACTATAAGGATGAAATTATTATAAAACTGCCATATTAAATTGGATGACCCTTAAGCATGAGTAAGGCAAAGGTGAACATGTGCTTTTTTCCTGTACTTTCCACGTTTCTGTGTTTTTAGTATATCACTATTACTCGTATCTCCAAGGTTCTACTCTTGCAATGGCTTCAGAGGCAGCTAAACTAATTAAAAGTTTCCTCCTACAGGTATGTTTCCCATGCCATAAGTCACTTCTGTTGTTCTTTCCTGGACTCTTCTATATGGTTTTTGAGATGAATGAGTAATAGCTAAAGGGTAGTCAAGTATATTTAATATAGAAGTTGAAGTGAGGGCCTACTTGCAAATACATAAACATGTTTTCTATAATTGTCATTGTCATTATTCTGTCCTAGTTAGTCTAACATACTGGGTTTGGACTCCTTAAGCAGAGGCACCACTGAAGGATTCATAATATATTTCCCAAGTGGTTATAGTAGATAGATGTATATGGGTGGTTTGTTTTCTTTCATTTGTCAGCAGTAAGTTGATTTTGCCATGAATTGTCAGCTTTGAGGTTTTTTCACAGTTAACTTCACATATAACTAGTCTATATGCATCATGTTGTTATCTCTGTTTATATCTTCAGGGATATTCATAATTATATTCAAAATAGAAATCAAATGTAGGATCTTAGAGAATTCTTGTGGTTAACCTTACCTCTATGTTGTGATATAATCTTTTGTTCTTCACTTAATTACTTTTATTACTGACAAATATTTGTGTCTACTTTTAGTATGAGTTAGATTTTTGGAAGTTTCTCACAGAAATTTGCAAATTTAAATACATCCATCTGCTCTCCTTGTGCCTTCAGTCACTCTGAATCACTCCTAATCTCCATTTGATATTTCTTATAACTTCTTACAGTCCCATTTCTCAATTTCAATTTTTCAAAATATTTTAATCATTTTTTTCTTCTTTTTTCTTTTTTCTAAATAAGACAAGGAGTTCTCCCAAATCTGAAATCTTTTTATTAGGTCTTTGAAAATTTTTACACTCTTACTAGTCTATAACATTAGCAAAATCACTAATGTTGAAATCCAGAACGTTATCCATGCAAATACAAACAAGAATTATTTTCTCAGTTGTGTCAGGACTAATTGGATATGCCCTGTCAACCAATAAGTTTGTAAGTGTTTTTTAAAAAGGTCTTGTAATGTCTTAATATTTTCTGCTATCTATATTCCCCTAAAACCCAAAAGGTACAGATGAAATCACCCTTTTTTTTTTTCTTTTTCTTCATTAAACAGCCCTCTTAATATTTACTACCTCCTTTTCAGACGCCCTATATAGCTTGTGCCATATTCTTCTCTTTAAAATAACACCATGTGTTCTCTTAGTTCAGATTTTCAGGTAATAATGAGTATCTTCCTGCTGTCCCACTCCCCTCTGATATTAGACATACATGGGCACTCATTGGCAGAGTAGCTTTCCTCTGCCATTTTCATGCTCGATCTTAACATCCAGTTATTAATTGTTCTTGACTTTTACTCTGGTCCTCTATTTGCGGTATCTGGGTATTCTCCGATTTCTCCTGGAATATAAGAATATGCTGGGACCCGTCCCGGTTTACATCTTAATTGATGTCCTGCAGGATGGACCTCTTTCTTATTAGGCTTGCACATGTTATCAAATTAGGGGAATAGTCAATATGCATAAGGGTGAGATGGCCATTCACAGGACCTGTAGGGGTTGAAGGACTTGACCAAGAGGAACTTTATGAAATGCCGTACCCTGCACTGAGGAAGGAAAATCCCCATCTGTGTCCGGTTTGGACAGCTCAGATTTAGAAATTACAGCGGTAAACTGGGGTGAGTTCAGCAAAAGTCTGCCCAGATGGTCAGAAGCAGAAGCAGTTGCCCTCTGGGGAGAGCCAGAGTGAGCTGAAATAGATCAGCCTGGAGAAGAGGAGGGTTTAAGGGGACCTGACTCTCTGTACCTACAGGAAGATAAGGAAGAAGATGGAACCAGGCTCTTCACTGTGGTGGTAGAATGAGAGACAGAGGGCATAAGTTAAAATGAGAGTTTCAGACTGGATATAAAGATATATGGGAATATATCCTCTTCCCTCATGGGGACAGTTAGGCAGTGGATGGGGCTGTTGACAAGGAAGCTGTATATTCCATATCCTCTAAGGTTTTCCAAACCTGACTGGATAAAGTCCCAAGCAATCTGGTGGACCTTCTAGCTGTGCCGTCTTTAGGCAGTGGGTTCACTTAGAGATATTCTAGAGCCCTTGACCTGAATTATCGAGTGATCCTAGAGTGTGTTTTCTTTAAAACAGAACCACTGAGAGAGTAAGCAGAAGCAACCTAGCAATTTTAGCAATCAGGCTTAAGAAGAAAGATGCTCTGGATTTTGTTTTACAGATACTAGTGAAGTCATATCAGGTGCTCATAGAAGGGATGGATCTTGGAAACAGCAGTAACTGAGTTTACATCTTTTTAATGTATCACAAAAGAAAAGTTGTGTATGCAAGACCAGTTTTGTGCAATTGGTAATTATGGCATTTGTGATTATTATTTTTCTTTACTCCTGCCCGAAGGGACTCACCTCCCTTTTATTCTAGTGTAAGTGAAGGAAGGGCACAAAGAAAACTAGCTGCTTCTACACTGACTGCTAAAATTTTATTAACAGATATTATAAATAGGAAAGTCTAGTTTAGAGGTTGTAAAAGCACTAACAGACTTACACAAACTCATTCATACTTGCTCCTACGCCTTATTTGATGTGCCAAAGGCACTTTGTGACCATTGATCATTAATTCCATCTTATGCCATCTCCTCTAGCGATGAACTAAAGACAAACTTTAGTGGCCTAATTAACTATTCCTGTGCACTTTTATCTCCTGTCAGCATCTGCACCAGTGCCTGCCAGCTAGGACTGTTTGTTGCCTCTGCTTTCCATTGCCAAGTCAATGCAACTCCCAACTCCACCACGGTAGACTTGAAATCCTTAGTGATGGATAAAATGATAGATATGAAAATAAGTATATTTCATAGGTATTTTTTGTGCTTCAGTGTTGCATTTCAGAAAATAAAAAGCTGTTACTTCAATTTTTTTTCTCAAAATGGCTCTTGGAGAGCCCAGGGTGTAAGGGTGTAATTTGAAAGTGGCAGGTTGACAAAGCACATCCATAAACACCCCCACTGAAGAGCAGTGCTTCTATAGGAATCATATTTCTGGTCTTCTTCCACCAGGATGTTGTAGCTTCACTCTGTCCTTAGTGAAATGAGGAAGCACACCCTCAGCTTCCTGAGAAGGATATATGACAACAGGACCTTCCTTTCTTGTGTGAAGCCAGAGATTTGCGTATAGGCGTTATTTTATCTAGAAATAATGCCACTTCTTTGTCATTTCAGTATATGTGATAAGTACATGGGGGAAGTGTTCCCTGATCTTCAGTGAGAAATAATAATGGATTCCGTGACAGTTGTAGCATTACTGAATTTGTATTTAATTACTCGTCTAATACTTTCTTCCCTTTCTCAATATTTGGATTAGTATCTCCCTATGTGGCTGTACATATTCACATCAAAAAACAGTTCACTTCTACTTAGAAAAAATAATAAACTGTTTATAATAGCGTGAAATTGTAGAAAGACAGAGTAACAATTAGATAACATGAAAATACTATAGGATTTGAGGATTTGTCTCCATTTGTCTACCAAAGCATAAATATAAAAATTCTAAATCTGAAATACTGGAATGGAAAAGAAAGCTTTTCTTTCAAAATTGCTGTATGATATCCTACAGATCTATAGCTATATTGGCAAGATGTAATACAGCTCTTCCTGAGGAAATACTAGTTCACCTCTATTAGGAAAAAAAAGACAGCAGTAGAAGTTGTATATCATATATTTCAACAGATTAAACTTGGAAAATACTAAATGTTAATGCAAAGAAGTCTTTAGAAAGTGAAAATGCTTCAGATAAAAATAAGTATTTTAAACATTTTTCACATATGAAAATATTAAAACATACAAAAATAATTAGATTGGCCACAGTATTCTTTGAGCTTCGTAGCTCACCTTTTTGGCTTGGACACAAATATTTTCAAACTTCCACAGTTTGAAGAATTCTGTACCTGTGGATCTTCTCCCAGCATTTACTGGAACACTTTGTGCAGCTGAATCAAAATTGCACTTGTAGTTCAGGATGCCCACTACATAAAAGAATTGAGGGCATCTGTTGGTAATAAGCAAAAACATAAATAAAAATTGCAGGTGTCTGACGTTAAAAGTTACACTGGAAATGTGAAGTTCTATAAAAGATACTGTGTTACACAAATATAGTGTTCTGTTTTTTTCTTTTGATATACCAAAGCACAGTAATTGTAATGAAGCAAAGATAGTGAATAGATAGTACAGTTGGAGGAATATCTGCAGCCTAACCAATTGGTTTTGAAGATGTAATGTTTGTGGGCTTAAGGCTGTCTACGGAATTGTGAGAAAGATCAACGGATCATCAGCTGGTTTGGGAAATAGTTAAAGCTGCTTGAGAGCTACCTAATTATTTAGTTGAGATTTTTTTTAATTCTTTAGAATCTTTATTTGTTTAACAGGCAAACATAAACTTAGAAGAAAATCAATGTAGGTTGCCATGACACATATGGCTTAGAAATTTTTCAGTCCCAAAGATTCCCCTGGGAAAACTTTCTTCATCTAAGTTTTAGAAAATTCATTGTCTTTATACACTTCTATATGAAATCACTACAAAAGCTAGTGAGTCAATAGTATCAAAATTAAAGTCTCATACAAAATAAGCTTGGGAGGGACTTCAAGACATAATGTAATTTATTGCCCTTTGTGCCATTGAATACCAAAGTAAAAAACTCCCTAGTGTTACTAGGTATCTAAGTCGCCATAGCAATACAAAATACTTTCAGCTGCAATCCAGCAAAAAGAGTATCCTTTCGTGATTTTAGACTGATTATTGCAACCCCTGAGTGGAATAAAAATGCACCAAAAGAGCTTAAAAGAATTACATAACTTGTTGCAAATCATATTCTTGGCTACAAAGCTCACAGTAAGCACATTGACCTAGACAGCTTCTCTCTCTCAACATCTACTACCACTTCAATACAAAGCCAAAAGCAAAGTATTTTCCCTGCCAGTCATTACATTGACTTAAGTGCCTGAGAGACTCAGTCTCTCTGTCATGATGCCCCACAGCACTTTTTCTTAAATGATTTTAGCAGAACGTTAAAGATTTTTGGTGGATATGGGCAGCAATGTTTAGAGGACCCAGATCTGAACTGTGGAATTTGTTCACTGGGAATCCTAGAGGAGTTGAATCCTAGAATTTTCCTGTCAGCTTTCAGGATTAAACACTAAACCTCTGGCATTTTTTTTTTCACATATACAAATGAGAAATGACCTAAAAAAATAATTTTTTTTTTTTTTTTTTTTTTCTTCTATAGAATTGCATGAAAGATATACAGGGAAACTTAAATTGTTAAATCTCTTGTTTGGAAGAAGGAAAGGATTGCTGTAGTAACTCAGTGCTTGTGGTTATAAAAGGCATTGTCTGCCTTCATATGTTCTCCAAAGAAAAATTTATTCTTTTATTCAAAGCTTAGAATGAGCACTATTTTACTAAACAAATATAAACCTTGTTGTAATTATTTATATGTTCTTGTCCTGAGTTCTCACTGCTGTTCTGCTTTATTCGGTATCCCCTTACGTTAAAGTTGATGTGGCATGAATCTGCTGTAGAAAACGTGCTATTCATAATTGAGAATATTGTATTAAGTATATTTTCTTCTTGTTGACATCAGCTCAACTCAGTTTAATTAAGAAATCATGTACTTGGTTATACGATCTGGTTGTTTTCTTGTCAGCAACAGCACGCATTCTAATGTTTAAAAGTTGAATGTAACACTTGTTTTGTTGCTGTTGTCTAGATTTTAGCAGGATTTTAGTAGCTGTCATACTAAACACATTTTCCCAAGGCAGGATCTTGTACAAAACTCAGAAGACAAGTTCACCTTGTACCTGATGAGTTATTGCAGGCTTTGAGAATTTGGCTTCATCCCTAAATATCTGGAAGTTGCTTTACACATTCCTTCCTAATAGATATTTATCCCTCAGCTGCCTGTCCTGTTATCTTTCTCTTTCCTTTGAAACCACAAAGCTCTTCTCCAACAGCCTACAGTCTTCATAAGGCCCCTGTAAATGTCCAGCGACTGTTACCTGTCTCCTGGCAGCTATCTAGTTAAATGATATAAATGGTGATTTCCTTAAGGATACAGTATGCAGTTGCAGTTTGCCAGTTGCAAGGAGTGAGAGAACAATCTTCACGTAAAGCTGTAAAGCACATGGAAGAGTGAATGTTTGAGCCAGACACAGAGACAGAGGAACTTCATGTTCTGCAATCTATGAGCAAAGAAAAAGTAATGGATTGAGATGAGCAGGCAGATCTGCAAGACATTAGAATCCTTCTTTTATATTAAAAACATCTTTCACAGAGGGTATTATTTTGAAAGTGCTGGGGTACAGGAAAAGTCTTCTTTGTAATTGTAGATCCATCAATTGTAAAGAAGGTTATCCATGGAAATGAGGATATTCATTTTTTCATATCTTTACCAAAAAGTTCTTTGAAATAATTTAGCATAGCTGTATTTTATTTTTGCTGCTGCTGCATTCATCTCCCTGCTTTCTGTTTGTGACACTGCATTGTCAGCCCTGAGCTCAGGTAGAAGTGTATTTTGCCAGCACTTATTCAGAGGAGACAGGTATTTTGATGAGGACATTTGGACATGGTGTCGTAGTTGTACTTGCTAAGAGATGTCTCCATCATCTCGTTATTATCCCAAAGAGTTAGCAGGGACTTAACATACTTCTTACAGATGGGTGTCTAACTCCGAGGATGATTTGGGAAAGGCCGAAAATGATGGGGACTCCAAGGCTCCCCAGGAAAACTGGTCCAGTTTTTCACTGTCTGTACTAATTTTTAACTCCAGCATCTGACCAGTTGCTCTTTCTATAACCTAAGACATCCATTTTTCAGCCTTTCATCATGTAACAGTTTTTTCCTAATCCTCTACCAGGATTTTCTCAAGTTGTTGATATCTGTGAAGTTAATAACGATGCTCTCTATTCTATCGTCATTGTCATTAATAAAAAGTATTGACTAGTTCTGAACACGATTGGTTCATCAAGAAACAATCCTAAACTTTCCTAAAATACAGATTCCAATTATATAGTGGATCAGAAAGTTTTGATCACAAGTACAAAATTACCAAGCTATGACATGTTTTAGGATTTGAGTAGCATAGCTATTAATAAGAATTCATGGAATATAGAAATATTTATTCAGAATTTATGTTTAAATACTCAGTACTTCACATGGGAATTTGTTGTTAGCACAGTGTTCCTATTGTACAACAGAATGGTAGTGCAAAATTTTGCAAATAATCACATTTAAATACATTTCTATCTGTATACACACAAATCTTCAAGTCTTCTTTTGCTTATGGAAAAGAAAAGTTTTTTGGTTTTCATACATATCTTGTATAGTTGCTTCCTCCTCAGAACACATATAAAATACTATAATTGTAAGATCCTTTGCATCTCTAACCAACATGCCTGAACTTTGCCTTTCAACCTTTGACTTTGAAAAACAAACTCTAGGGTTGAGAGAAATGTTATTTTCCAGACCCAGTGTGTTATTCCTTGTATTTACACTTCCAGAAAGAGATGCTTGTATGGCAGTGTTTTCTAAAACTTAGCTTTCGTAAGCTTCTGGCAGAACAGCCTATGAAATTTATTTTCTTGTGAACAACTGAACTGCTTGATTTTTAGTCTTGATTTACTGTTAATCTGTAAGAAAGTATAGTTGAAAAAAAATGAAAATTTTGTATCATGATTAGTGCTTTAAGATATTAATCCTTCCACAGATTAGTCATCAAAACTTTGAACTGTCCTTGCAGAAATGCAGTCCTCAATGCTAAATACTTACAGTACAAGAGGAACTGATATCTCAATGTGTAGTGCATTTTTAATGGTTGTTTCTTGTTATTCTCTCTGTTTATACAGTGGCTGCACTCCAACCACTGAAGTGTAATAAAAGGAACCTGGACACCACCCCTAAGGGAATTGAACTCATTTGGGAAAAAAGTTCTGTAGTCAGAATTTCTTAAGCATGGAAACGAAAGCATAGCAATGAGTCATAGAACAGTTTGGAATGGAAGAGATGTTTAAAGATCATCTACTCCCCCCTCCCTGCCATGAGCAGGGATATCCTTCATTAGATTGATGAAAGCCCCATCCAACCTGATTTTGAACAGTTTTAGAGATGGGGCATCCACAACTTCTCTGGGCAACCTGTTCCAGTGTCTCACCATCCTCATATAAAAGATTTTTTCCTGATGTAAACCTACCCTCCTCAAGTTTACAAATGTTGCCCCTTTTTGTGTCATTACAGGCCTTGGTAGAAAGTCCCCATCTTCCTTATACACCCTCTTAAGTATTGAAAGGTCCCTCTGGACCCTTCTCTTCTCTAGGCTGAACAACCCCAACTCTCTCAACTTTCTTCATAGGAGAGGTGTTCCAGTCCTCTGACTATTTTTGTGGCCCTGCTCTGGACCTGCTCTAAGAGGTCCATGTCTGTCTTGTACTGGGGACCCCAGAGCTAGGTGCAAACTCCAGCTGGGACCTCATGAGAGCAGAGTACAGAGCAGGGTGCGGAGGAGAGTCACCTCTCTCAACCTGCTGAGCACACTTCTTTTCATGCAGCCCGGGATACAATTGGCTTTCTGGGTGGCAAGTGCACATTTCCAGCCTCATGTCCATTTTTTCATCCACCAATATCCCCAGGTCCTTCTATACAGGGCTGCTCTCAAACCCTTTATCCTCCAATCTGTATTGTGTTGGTGATTGCTCTGACCCAGGTGCAGGATCTCATGTTTAGTTTTACTGAACTTCGTAAGGTTCACGTGAGCCCACTCCTCAAACCTGTCAAGGTGCCCTTGGATAGCATCACTTCTCTCCACCAAATCAACCACCACTCAGCTTGGTATTACTGGCAAACTTGCTGAGGATGCACTCAACAAATCCCACTGTCTAGGTCACAGATGAAGATACTAAATGGTGTTGGTCCCAGTATGGACTATTAAAAAACACCACCAAGGAAGGAATATGCTAGGTATAATGGTGCACAAAATGC
>VZTD01003424.1:1526401-1618901 GCA_013397725.1 Rhagologus leucostigma | reverse complement strand
TATTTATAAAGTGTATATACATATATATGTATATTTCAGAGACGGAATGTTACATACAAACCTGCATTTGCAAACAGCCACTAACAAGAATGTGGGAAAGAAGTGAAAATTTGGGCTACTCTGTCTGAACAATCTGGTGAGAATCACTGTATAATATGCAGGCAGAGGATACAGCATTACAGACTGGTTTCGCAGATCTTGCCAATCTTCAGTTGCATCTCCAGCCTTATGCAATCCTGAGGAAAAAACTGTTTTCTCTCACTGGAGGGGAGTAAAATTTTCTTTGACGGTTGTTTCATATTCTCCTAAAAATTTATATAATGGAAGATGGTAATTTTACTGCATTCTGGGCCTGCCTTAGTGGCAAACTGGACAGAAGAGCCTGGGCCTGAGATTTATTACAGATTTATAATGTTTACAGGTCAGAAAAGTCAGGGGGTATGAATGGAAAATTGGTCACATGTCCCATTAGAAAAATGAATGATACTCAAGGGACTTATTTGAGCTCCTAAATCCTTTCACAATTAAAGAAAAAGACCCTAAAATCAACAGCTACCCTCCTTCAAACTTTAATTTTACTTATAATTAAGTGTGCACAAGTAACAAGAATATGGTGACCTTAGATGAATGTCAGGCTTTTTTCAGTTATTTGCCCTCTGTACAATTGTGTGTATGAAGAATCTTATCTAGGTGTCCCCTAGCAGTTAAAAGTAATTTACAGCATATTTCTTAAAAGATACATTTTAACTTTAATCACATATCCGAGACATTATGGAGTATAAAATTATTAATGTGTAAATGTTAAATCTCTGAGAATCAAGAGAAGCAAAAACTCATGCATTGAACCTGAAGAAAACAAACAAACAAAAATTAATACAAAAAGGGCTATATATGTTAGTCGGATGCTGCCAAAAACCTTTCCAGTATTTCTTCTAAGCAGAGCAAAGACTGGGCCAGGACAAGGCAGACAATCCTAGTAGTTCCTAATAGTACTAATATAAATTAAAATATTACATTGCAAGGTTTACCATTTCTATTTGAAGCTATTGAAGACTGATTGAATCAGAAGTGAAAAATCAGAGTAAGAAATTCATACTGGGCTGGGAAGCTGGGGAGAGTAAAAACTGCTAGTCTGAAAAAAACGTTTAAACTTCTAAGAATTATAATAAATTTTTTTATATATTGTGTAGTCAAGCAGTAATAAAAGGGGATGCATTTATTTTTACAGTCCAATTTACCACTCCACACCTTCAACATCAGTAAAATCTGTGGAAAGTATTCATTCAGATCAAAAGCACACAGTGGCTATAAATAATTTCAGTGAATAGTCTTCATTTAGGTAAAATTTTTTAAGAGGCCTGAAGGCAAAAAACCTTGAGTATGTAGGCAAATAAACTAGTATGTCGACTAATATATCAAAGGGAAGTTTGTCTCTCATGGCATAGACGTAGTCTGGGGCTAAATGATAGAAAGTACCTTAGATCAAAATTAGGAAATCAAATGGTAATAATACTTCTGTGAGAAAATAAGGACAAAATACTACTGAAGGTTAAGAACATTTTTAAGTTGCTGTATCAAAGTCTAATATTCTCATTAGATTCTCTCCGCCTGTGTCATATCAAAGCTTAAGCACAAATAAAAGCTAAAGGTAAGTTTTTATTTTATTTTTTGTTTTAGGAGTTGTGTCATGACCAGTTTTTCAGCAGGTTCTTATGGCTTCCAAACTGTCTGAGTTCTAGAACACCTACTACAGGCAACTGAGGATTGGTGCTATTTACCAAAGTCTGCAACATCTATATATTTTTCATATTCCTACAGCAAATGTCTGACAAAAAAATAAAGTTGTGCTATAACGTTTTATATGCTTTTTATTTTTAACAGAAATCAACTCATATTTTCCACATAAACATTGTCATGTTATCTCATTTTTCGCTAGTCCCTATCAAACTGAGATTGTATCTTTTTTTAGTACAGTGAGCATTAATAATGGTATCTATATATGCATGTATGCATAAATATAAGTAGCTTCACAATAACTTATTTTGTCTGGGTCTGAGTCAAAACAAGATCAAGCAACACTGCCTAGCTTTATGGTTCATTTTGTATTTCAGTAGCATCTTTCCTGTCTTTAAAGAAATCTCTTACTCTGAAAAGAAAAATAGATTAGGATTTTCAAGGTCTTTCTGTTGCTTCCTTTGTCACATTTCTTGTCTCCTGTACAATGAATAGTTAGATCCAGTACAGTGTAGTGTGGAAACCTGTATGTCATGAAACAATCAGATCTATGCACTTTATTTCAGGATTGTTATTTGTTTATTATACAAGAATATAGGCCAGGCACTGAAATTAAATATTTATGTCATAAATACCTTTTTGTCCCATTTTTATTTTCTGATTTCAGGGATAACCCAAGTATTTTATTGCTGTATCACCATTATACCTGAGTCCACAACTCAGTCCACAACCTCTGGGTAAACTTCATATCCAGCGGAAACCACATGGTAATTAATAAAATTCAGTAGATGCTGGAGTCCATCTGTGGGTATTTATTTATGACCACTGATTGGCAGGACTTCCCTCTGGACAAGCTGGAGTACTGGGGCCATGGTAGAGGTTTTCCAGCTACCTGTTACACTTTCCATTTAGCTCCAGGGCATCATTCCTCTACAGGTTTTCTTCTTGTGGAAAACTCCTTCCATTTTATTTCTGCCATCTTGTTTACTTAAATAGGTTCTTAGATGGGAAAAAGGCCAGCATATTTTATATGAAGTGAAATGCAACTCCTGAAATTTGGTAAAGTTCTTACCTCAAGACTTGTTCTGGCAACTTGTTCTGGTTTTCCCATCTTTATGTAGCTTAAGAAGCCACTCCAAATTCCACTGTTAGATAATTCTTACGTTTGACAGCCAGTTAATATAATTTTACTTGTTGATAAGTAGATACATCTTAGTTAAAACGTGTAGTAATCCTTTCAGAATTTACTTCAACTTTCATGTCCTATAAGGTAATAAATATTTTAGTAACGTTATCTTATTGATTACTGGAATATGTAACACATCTCAACATGTGTTGATTTCTAGTAATTATTGTAAAACTGCATGCCCAGTTGCAGTTTTTTTGATTCAGAATGGGTATGAACCATCATATCTCTCCTCCCCCTTTCAGGAGGTGGGATGCTTGTTAAATTAATCAGATGAGAAGAGACAGCAGATTGAATAATTTCAAATATTAGAATAAAGCTATAAAGTCCAGTTTCCAGGAGAAGGAAAGCCACATTGCTGAGAGCAAGCAGTGACCATGGGATGGAAAAATCAGAAGTGGCATTTGAAGATTAGTAAAGTCAGTAGGACCAATTAATTAAGACAATGAACCAGAAGAAATTTCATTTACCTGAGAATCTAAAGAGAAAAGAGAAAAAATTCAAATCACATTGTGGGATTTTGCTCTGCTCCCTCTTCAGATGATATTATCATATTAATGAAAATGTTTTGGGAAAGAAATACTGGAATCTCTAAATAAAAAAAACTTTTTATGTTTTCATTATGCCTTTTTTCTTCAGGTGTCTGGTAAGTGCAACGTATTCCAAAAACTATAGAGAGCATAAAACAGACCAAACTAACCAATATCTCTTAAAACTTGTTGGGTGCTATCAAGGATTTGGGAGGTGGCAGCATTTCACCCTGGCCCATCACCTGTCATACAAACACTTAACTTACCCCAGACATAGGTGGGTACTACAGAAAGACTTTAATTTACTCCTTAACCACACAGTAAAAGTTAGAACATAAAATGCAGATGTTGATAATAAATTACACATTTACAGGAATACGGGTTAAATGTGGGCAATATATTCTTCTTTCTCATGCAACCAAGTTTTTGAAAACTATTTTTATTCTGTTCTTCAGTGAGTTTGATTTCCTCATGTTCATCATCACGAACAAAAGCTAAAGCTTTATAAATACAGAGGTGTTATGAAAGATTAAAGTTGTCTATCCTGGCATTTTTGAACTATTGAATGTTCTAATTTGTGTGCTGTGACTCTGCATGAGCAGTTCTGTATTATTTTGTTATGCTTCTCACTCTGTACTTGTAAATTCATACATAAAGATGAATCTGCAGCACATTGTCAAATGAAATTATCCACCAACAACAGCAATAACAGGATCTTCAACACGGTATAAACAAGCATGCAGAACCACACATTTCATCTGAAATACCCATTACCGGCACAGTTGCCCACTTAAGATCAAGGAGAAGAATTCCTTTCCTCAGCTTCTCCAGCTGACTCTCAGATTTGCCTCTGAAAAGCCTTTCCCTGCAATTACAGAAACAAACTTGGCTTGGGCAGGCACAAAGTGAGGATGAAGTAGAGCTGAGACGGCAATTTTACTTTTATGCAAAACAAAGAGAACTATTTCAAAAGTCCACCTTTATCAAATAATTTCTGAATGTGAGTGGCATTCCCTTTTCCTCAGAAACCCAATGATTTAGTTTCTTGAATTATTTTCATGCTTCTCCTCCCTGGCTGTTCCAGAGCAATTCATCGGCTCAGGCTTTTCCTGGCTGCTGAGAATAAGCACCCTTTGCCAAGCCATCGACCTGTACTCCAGTTGGCTGAGACAGACCTAAGCAATCTGCTCATTCCAAAGGTGCTTATTTTAATAGGTAGCAAAATACGTACTGTAATGATCAGCAGGCAGGCTGGTGGCAGGGCTGGGGTGAGGGAAGGAGGAGAAGGCTGTGATCCCAAACTCATCTGCCCTGTCCAGCAAGGATATGAGATGTTCTGTTAGTTTGACTTTAAGCAAACTACTGACTGTTTCACTTTTATAAAAAAATGCATAAATGATGCTTTCTTACAAGTTTTGTTATGAAAGGTTCACACATCTTTGTGTGAAAAAAAAGTATGATGCTAATCAACACCTCCTAGTCATTAAGATGCACATTCTATATAATTTCTTCTCCTTTGTGCAGTAAGATAGTAACATCTCTTTTCCCTTCCATTCAAACAGAAATTCTATCACTAAACTATTTACTGCTTAAAAAATGCAATAAAAAAAAAAGATTGATTTTTTTTTGATCCAGTGCTTTTCAGTTAATAAGGCCAAATATGGCAAAGCAGTAGAGAATATCAGGAAAAGCAAAATTAAGCCCAATGGAGTGAGTGGGCAAGGGCTGCTATTTTTCACCTCCAAGTGCTATTTTCTACAGGCCTTACACCCAGTGTAATTGAGACAGTATCTCTCCATACAGGAAAAACCTAGTGATTAGAGAATTAGGAAGACCTTAATCTAGAGCCACTAGTTGGAATAAATCAGTATCATGCAATTGCAGATGTTGAAAACAAATTCACATATGTGTGAGAAGCCTATACCAGGAGAGAAAATTATGAAGTGGTGATTAGGTAGCAGTTTTTTTGGATTTTTTCAGTTGTGGTCGATTTTCTGTGGGTTACAGCTTTTTCTTCTATTTATTGTATGATTTATTGTATTGGGATTTCAATTTTTGCATTTTTCATAACTATGGTACGATGGACACATTTTTAATTTGTCGGCAACTTAACGTTAGTATCTTCCATTAACCTTTGCCTAGAAAAGAAAGTTAAAAGTCAAAAGAAACACTATTTGGAAAGTAAACTGTGTTTCTTCATTAAATGTGCAAGAAGTGGAGAATGACCCCCTACAGACAGATATTTTTGAGTATGGACCCAACCTGCTGTCCAGGGAGGCTTAAAACCTGTTGTGCCAGCACACGGGTGTTCTCAGTCTGAGTCTTGACACTTGTTCTCACAGTCATACTGTTGCTTTGCTCTAATATTGCAAGACAGAGCCTTGTTTATGGGACTAGAGCAGTACATCTGAAAACACTGTGGTGCATCTGATTGGGGTTTAGGACTGCAGGATTACATGGTTTGGTTCTGTTGTTCAGCTGACTCACCCAGAGAAAAAAGGGTCACCAACTGGAAATGTAAATGTGCTCTCACATGTATACAAGGAACTTAATGAGATGGCAAAACCCTAAGTCTGAGCATCTAAACATGTAGCCATGAAACGAGTGTGAAAAACATAGAGGTTCATGCTGATGGCAGAATCCAGAATACACCTCTGCTCATTACTGAGGTATGAAATGCTTCTCTGGTGAACTACTGGAACCACATTGTTTTCTCCATTCTTCCAAAGTAATCTTGTTTCACTTCAGCTGGAAGAAACTGTTTAGAATCAACAAGCTGATCTATAAATACGGGAAGAAGAGGGAAGAATGAATGTTACATGCTTTTGAGTACATTTTAAAGGGTACCATGTAGAATTTATGCACTGAAAATAGGATGTTAACTAGCCAAGCAGAAAGAGCATGATGTCTGATCATATAGTCGTCAGAGTTTAATTTTTCTTTACAAAGTGCTTGTAGACTATCTGTCTGATCATCACCTGAGACCTACTAATGCAAAAATTATTCTTTCACATATCCTAACTGCTTCTAGGCTCTCCTAGGCTGCTTCTAGTGTTGAATAACAGAGATAAATTCAGCCTACTAAACTGTTTCTCAGCAGAGAATTTAAAAGTTGCTGCTGGCTGATAAATACTAGGACATTTTTTAACCAGATAGCATATAAATCCCTTTTTCTTCTCTATTAATAAGTCAAGACCAAAATGATCTTTTGTCGTATTGTAGTGACGAGTCAACAGAAGAAGCTATAAATATAGGGAATGGTCTTTTGGGGAAGCACTGCTTGCAGTCTGGTTTTCATTCCTTTGGCTTGCTGTCCCTGAACACTTATGATTGTGCACCGGAAAGTACTTTATTCACTGCTAAGTGAAAGTCTGGATGCAACTCTCCTCCTCATCCAGTAGCCCCCCAAAAGAGAAGATAAAAGAAAGAAATGGGGTATGTTGCCCTAGTGAAAGGCTCCTTATCTGTTACTAAAATTAAACCCTTTGAATGTGATGTGTTTTAATCTCAGTCTGGCTCTGCCAGAGCACCAGGCTGAAGTGCCTCCCCGTGGGAATTTTGAGTGGCAGTGCCCATGCAGGATTGAGAGTTACGCACTGGAAAACAGGAGGCCGAGAGGGACAACCCTGTAGCTAGAACGGCACACATCTCAATGGGATGGGTACCTGGGAGAACTTGCTCCCTGGAAATCAGCTGAAGAACATGTTTAAATATACCAGCCATTGTTCTGGACTGGGCACCTTACTATGAAAACATGATTGCTATTTAGCTGAGGCTTCCCTGCCCTACAGTACAATAGCAGAAGGGACTGTACGATGGACTTACTGTACATATGGAGACAGTGCCTGTGGCTCCATAATCTTTGGCTGAATAGCCCCTTAAGACTTTCAGAGTGGTCATTTCAACACTGGCTAAATGTTTGGCCACACTGTATAATGAAGAATGATGAAGAGAATAAAGGATACGAAGAAGGGTTCAGACAGACTGGAAGAGGACTAACACATAATTTCTTTTTGCCGATGCTTGAGGATAGGTTCCTCTGAACCATGTTTATGGCAGGAGACTCCACAGCTCGTAAGATGAGACTGCTTCTGTTTAGGTAAAATACTATTTATTCCTTAATTAAGAATCAAGAATATCAGGGGTTTTCGAAGCACTAGAGACCTACCATTCAGTGTTTGGAAAAATTCAATGAAAATGTGTAACTGTCACAAATGGATTGTTTCAAGGATATGGAAACATGCTGAGCAAATAAATCAAATTTTGAATTAGATTATGAGCTATTTCATTGTGAGGAAACTATATATTTGGAAGTCCTTTAGTTTAAAATTCCCTGATCCCCAAATCTCATTGATTTTCTCCCTTTCTGTGTCATGGTCCTTCTGCTGCTTGCATGATTTTATGGTATTTTAATTCTCCCCAGAGAAGATCACAGGCTCATTCTGCTGCAGACTGTACAAACACAGTAAGTAAGCCATTCTTCAGAAGACTCTTAAGGCTTACAATCAACATATATGGGTATGTTGATATAAAAACTCAGTACATGAAGCATTTACAAAGAGAAGTGATCCAGTCAAGGTCATCACAAAAATCAGTTGCAGAACCAGCAATATCATCCCAGGCTCTGGACTGGGAATCTAGGGCTATAGTCACCTCTCAGTGGTTGCTAGATCTCTTTATGTAGAATTTGACTTATAGCCGCAAATGCAAATGTATCAAAATCATTTCCACTCAACTGTATTCTCCTCTGTAAATCAGGAACTAGAAGCTATTGCCATGCACTCAACAGCATCGTATTAATTGGTCCCATTTCATATTCTTTTTGTCTGACCAATGCAGCTTGACAGTCTCTAATGGGATTTTCAGATGCACACCATGGATTCTTAAGTGATCACTTTTTCTCCCCAAACACATGAGTTCGCTCTTTTTCAAACCTACTTCTACACCCTTTTGGTACCTAATTCCCAAGCACACAACGAAATGCTAATTCTTCTTAATCTGGGTTTTTTTTCAATGCTAGTAATTGCAGAAACATCTAAATACATGAGTTAATCTGTTTTTCTCTAAATGCAGTGCTACCTCATTCAGTCTTTAAAAACTTATTTTATAAGCTAAACATTTGGCATTTAATGATACTAGTAAAATTTTACAAATTTAAAACCAAATTAAATACATTCTCTCTACACCAGAGGTCATACTCAGTCCCTGTACCTTGATCATATTACAGATAGATGAGACTAATTATCAGGGATCTAGCATGTACAGAGAATGTAACTTGCTTCCTGAAAAGGCAGTGTTGAAACTACTTATTGAATACTCCTTGTCCTTTGGTCTGACATCGTATATCTGGGATTACATATCTATGTCCTTCATGGATATTCTTCATCGAGTGAAGACTACCATTGCTCCAAAGTATAGACATGTATAAAAAGAATGGATTAAAAGCCCACTATGTGCAACAACTGCTGTTCTAAATGGTGTAGACAATACTCTGAACTAATCAATATTCTCATGAAAGTTTTTATGCTCATAAAAGTCTCAACTGTTGTAATGCACCAAAACAGCAGTACCTTTAGTGAATAAAATTACCTTTCATGCCTTGTAAAAGAGCAATGTGGTAGGATTTTTTTTTTTACTGCTGACTCAATACTACAGGATATTTACAACTAAATCTATATTCATAGGTAATGTATTTGCAGTAATCCATTGTCTGCTACATTATTTAAAAAAAAGGATCATATTACTATTTTATAAAGAGCTGAATTACACAAATATCATCATAAAGCCTCTCTGCTTAACTCCTCTCTGTGCAACATTTGCTGTCTTATTGATTGGCCTATCCCAAAGCCAAATTCAACTGTGAGTTTGGCTAGATATATAAGGCCACATAGGTTTTAAAAATGCTTTTAAGGAATGTTATAAAAATGTTCAGGAATTCCTCAAGGGTCTATTCAATTTAGCCTATATTTTATGTCACTTAAATCCATTTTATCATTGCTCATACTCTATATATTACTTACTATACATTGACCAAACCAACAAATCTAAATGACAATGCCCTTACTTTGTAGTGATAGGAGTTCAGATATCCTCCTGTAGGTATTGTTTTCAAAACTGTTACACTTATTGCATACAAATACTCTGGCAGACTCTGCTGAGGGTCTATCTTTATTTTAATTCTTTTCCCTAGCTTATGGATCTTGTTTCTCGAACCTTTCTGAATAACAAAGATCATTGTATCGCTGTGGCACTCTGCTTGCCCTTAGCTGCACCTTCTCCATTTCTGTAATATCCTGTTTTATAATAGAGTGACCTGCACTGTGCCATTTTCTTAATATGGACTCATTAGTCTCTTGGACTGTGCTATGATAATTTCCTCAAATTTCTATTGAATAATCATATCTATACTTTTTCAACATATTGTTGGCTTTTACCTCTTTTTTTGACTAATAAACATTACTCAGATTAATTCACAGCTTTTTCCTGGCATTGTGAAAACCTTTCTTTTCTCTAGTATTTTGGTTTACATCAGCGTCAATGAAGGCCTTCAGACTGATATTAGTGGTTCTTTCTCTCTCCCACTAGGAACCAAGCATCCCTCCCTCTGTCTCCTGTCTTTTCCCAAACTGACTCTTCATGCATGCTTTCTCCCCACTCCTGGAAGTTCCTCTTACGCTGCAACTAAGGACTCCACAGTGGGATTGAAAGCTAAGGATTGCCTTACGTAGAAGGTACATGAATATGAAAACAGTGATCAGTACAAGAGGTGCAGAAGGCTGTGAGGTCCACGGTGGGAGGAGAGGAACTCTTCATAAGGAAGCAGAGAGGCAGCTGATGAAGGTGACAATACTGGGAGGGGAAGAAAGTGTTTGGGGATGGGTTTTACAGCCTTTAAATTCTCCCTAAATAAGATAGCAGCAAGGACAGACAAGAAAGAAAAATTAGGTCACTTGGTCAATGTTTACATCCATCTGGGTGGAAAAAAAGCCTCACAAATCTAAACCAGTTTCCTTAAAGTGTGACCAACAAAATATATGGTCATCTTCACAGTGCTTACATTTCAAGCTGTACACCTGCTCATTCAGACAGTTACTGAGTCACCAAACCATTATGCAAACCATGCTTATACATATGACTCCTTGAAATAACATAAAATGGAGGGAAAAACCCCAATCTCTTTTCACATGGCATTATTTTGTATTTGTATTTGAGTCCTACAAGGTGACACGTTCTAAGTATATCACCATCTGTTTTACCAGGTCAGGTTCTCCACAGGTAGTTATGACACTGAGATCAAAACAAGCCTGGTAAACTGCTAGTTACAAGAAGGTTTGACATATAAGCTCCAAAAATGGGATCTGAGCACCAGTATCAATATGCGTAAAATGTCTGATAAAAATGGAGCAGTGCCTTTTGACATCAGACATTCTGCGTGTATTTTTGTAAGTCTCATATTTAAGAATTCAAACCAATATGAAAAAATTATTCCATACATTATAGTTCCGCTGTCCTAAAAGTAAGTATTACTTCTACTACAAGGACCGTTTCTACAGCCTTTACTCTTCTTCTGTGAGGGAATTCCAAATTTCTAAGATGGAAATTGGTTGGGTTTTACTTAGGAAAAGCTTAATAAAAATGCCATAGAGATTTTAATTTCCCACACTGTCTTTTAATTTGACAAAAATTAGAGCAAAGGGACTTAAAAAACCTCAGATCTACAACATGAGGAGGAGGAAAATAATAATTTGAAATAATTTTTAGTTCTTGCCCACAGTACCCTCTTTCAGGGTGGAGTGGGAAAAAGCAGGCTTTTCCCTGTGTCTACAAGAAAAAGGAAGGCAATGTAGGTCGGCTGCACCAAAACCCCACGTGTTAATGTTGGATGTCCAAGAAAGTTCACACTCCTTGTTGCTCTGTATCTAACAGTAAAGTTCTGCTTCAGCGATTGCAGTCTAGGAAAGCAGAGAGGCTGGACAGCACAAGTGCAACAAACATTAAATCTTCAGTAGGCCTGAGAGCTCTACTACACTTCTACTTCAGAAACTCTGTTGTGCTCTCATAGGAACATTTGGAGTTAGATTTGAATCTCTGCTTAAACATTATAAATTCAAGTTTTTAAAGAAAAAAAGTGCAACATTTTTTATGGTTGATCTGTAAGATGTGTATGACCCAAACCCTGTTACGTATCTCTGACTTGCTATTTTCAGCTGCTAATTTTTCATGCTTTAAATTTACATTTTATTACATGTTCCTCAAGATGCATATTACTCAGCATCAAAATATTCTTATGTAACTCACAGCAAATAAGAATATCAGTAGCGCCAAACAGATTATTCTGTATAGCATTTTGGTATCAAACACGAATATCATCATGAGACAGATTGGATTGGGAATGTCAATTTCTAATTACAAATTATATTTAATTTTAAAAATTATAACATATTAGCTATACCATTACTTTCTGTAATGTTCAGAATCACAACAAAAATATATTAGTGCATTATGCTATCTTATCTTCATATGTAGCAATTTGTTTAGCAGCACTTTGCATAAATTAAGGGAAAGCAGGAGAATCTCTACAACCACAAGGGAATTCACAAGGCAGAATGATAGGGATTCCCTTCATTTCCAACACCAGTATGCTATCCATAAAGAAAATGATGTCCATGCTCTTTACTTTGACTGGCGTCGGAATACTGTCACAAAGAAGTTGCAGTATATATGTTCAAGCAAGTGAACTTGTGAATTAAAAACCCAAATTTATATTCCTGTTCATTAATAACAATAGGTGTTGGAATATTTTCTTAAAAAGTTTATATTTTACCTTTTTTAGACTTTTTTTTACGTTTAGAATTCTTTGGTTTATAGTCAAAAAATTGAGTGTTTAAGAGAAAATTAGATGCACTTCTGTTTTCTTATGCTGAAGAAATTTTATTGTGAGAAAAGAAATTACACCTCATATAGATTAAGGCTTTAAAACAGAGAAATATCAAGCAACAAGGATAGAGCAAACTAGGAGGCTTGTATAATGTACATCCCATATTTTTCGTACTTCTAAAACTCGAGCTGTTAGCATCCAAACAAATTTCTAGACTAATGGTTCTTCTTGAGGTACTCATATTCCTCTTATTTTTACTGATTTTCCCAATACCTTGTTGTTTTCCGCACCTGCTGGAGCATTTTCAGCCCTTTTACAGCTTGATCACATCTTTAAAGATGCATCGCATCTGAACTTGTCTAAATCTGCTCTGCAGGAGACCACCAGTAAATCCATGTACCTCCACTCACTCAGTTTGTGTCACACCCAGATGAGGGTGGGCTGAATGCAGAGCTGTACACAAAGCTGTTAACAGGTCTGCTATCTCTGCTGTGTGATAGTCAATGAGTCGCTAAGAAGTTTTGTGATAATAAGCGCTAATTAAACATATATACAGAAAAAATGCTGTACTGTCACTACCTTAATATCTGGGATGTTTGGGGCATCTCACTGCTGTGGGAGGGCAGAAACTGCTTATTTATAAGAGTCCTTGGACTTGCTCATGGATAACTATAACCTCAATTTTTAAGAAATTAACCTCAATACAGCTTTTTTTTCCCCAGTGGTCTTCTTGGAAAGATGACCACCTCATCGTTCCATTCACTTCATCTTATTGCTGAACTGGCTTCATTTTTTCAACTGATATTCATAAAAATTACTTAACCTTACAAAACAGAAAAGAAAAGAAGAACTCTTTGACAGTGCCAGAGTTCATTTATGTCTAAGTCCTTTATAGCTACAATCTAACTTTTACAGAACAAGCCCCTTGAAGGCCTTCAGAGGTTAAATATCTGTATTTAGATCCTTATCTTCTTATTACTCAATATCCCTGATCCATTGCACTTTGAGCACTGGTTATGATTTGTCCTCATGTAAGATCCTTGGCACCTTATTCATTTTTGCCTAATGTAGTTTTCTTCATTGTTCTGACTACACATTTTCCACTTCTTAATATAACTCAGACATCCATCCATACAGAGCGAATTTGACAATTCTCATCTAAGATTTTATCTTTTTTTTCCTCTGGAGAAATATCAGATTGAGTTGGACTTTCTTACCTGATAATGATGTGCAATGAATCAGCCAAGTGAAAAGTACCTTACCTCACCTCTTCTGACTGTCTTGGTTGGCCTCAAGGCTAAGAGGGAAGACTGCAAAACAACATGAGCCCGGGAAGAAACCCCTGTATGAGAACAAGGCACCATTAGAACTGTATGTAGAAGCTGAGTATTGGAAGCAGATGTGTAATAAGCAGACACCAAATAACAGTCTAGGACCAACTGAAAATACAGATTGATCTATTCATAGTAATGGTGGGAAGAGACTACAAAGTATTTCTTGGGGACAGACAGCCAGTGGAAACCTGCTTTATCTAGTAGCAGATATATCAACATACTCTACACAGGCAAACTCATTTGGGTTTATATAGTAGGCTGTCTGTATACTAAAAGGTACACAGGGTATGGATGTGAGCTGGGAAATGTGCAAAAGATTTAATTTTTAATAAGAGAATGGACTGGCCAGAAAACTATAGGCATTTGAGGTGCATTGACTCTTCACTGAACTCATTAAAGAGGCTGTGGCCATGATGAAAGAAGGCCAGTGCCTCAAAGAGATTTCTGTACAGTGCATAAGAGACAATGAACATTTGTGGTTCCCTTACAAACGCCATCGCTTTCTCTCCTTACCCTCACTGTTCTCAGTCAGTCATGTTAACTTTGCTCAGGGCTTTTCTGGATATATGTATCTGAGCCACTTCAAGGGTGGTTTTGCATATGTCTCTTTGTAAGACCTTTGATAAATATAATCTCCTTTTACCCCACTTCCCAAGCCTAACATACCTCTTCTTGGAACCAGTTTGAGTACTAGTCTGACACCACTTCAAAATGCCACTGGTAGAATCTATTTTCTGGTCCGTATGTTAATTCGTAAATATTCCTAGTACAGAAGAGATTACTCTTGACTTGGATCTTCTAAGCTGTACTGTGCAACAAACAACATAAACAAACCATAACTTTGAACAGAAATAAAGCACTGACCCAAAAAAACAATGACTATTTGCGGTAAAGAAATGCAGACATTTTTGTAACACAGGCAAAAACAGCTTATTTGTCTCACCTATTTCTTTCAGTAGATTTTACATTAAATGTAAAAGCACTGTAAATCAAAATTTTAGTCAATGCTATTGGTTCAGTGTGAAATGTTAACTACTTACTGACACAATGATTACTGAAGAAATTGCAATTTTTTTATTCCACACTTGCATGAAGTGGCATTTCTCTTTGAATAAGAAAATTACACATCTTGGAAATGTTATGTTATTTTTATAAAATCTTTTAATAAAAAGTAAAAATATTTTCTCCTAGAAAACTCCACAGTTGAGGTCTAAAACACTCTGTTGGATAAAGAACTCCTATTGAAAAGGGGAGGAAGTGGAACAATAAGTGTATTGTTTAAAGACAGACCTGTAAAATTCTTTTCTCAACATATATTTCCCTGACAATAAATGCCATTCATTAAGATTGCTGTTTTAGTATGGAACATTGTTTATGAATACATTATAGATTCACATATAATAATATTATGTATTCATAAACTGTTCATATTCATCAACCTGTGTAAAATGCATGAACCAATCTCAGGCCGGCTATTGACAGGTAAAAATTCCCCGTGTTCATGACACTTATTTTAGGTTTACTCTATAAGCATGCAGGTGGACAGATATTGTCAACAGTTTCTTTCAGCTAAAAAAATACACTATGGAGGATTCAAGCCGTCATGCTGCCAAACTAGACATTAATGTCATCAAGAATCAATGTGTTGGAGGAAGGGGAATGCTGGTTTCAACCACACCTGCTTTTTAAAGAAGTAGCCTTGGACCTGCTGAACAGCTAACAGGTTTCACCAAGACCTGTACTCGCTTACACCAAAAAATATTTAAAGGTCTGAGGAGTGAAATTCAGAGCTTATTTAAGTTAATGGCTGAACTGCATTTGAAGCTAAGAGAGCAAGAATTCTGCTTGGTCTTTTCTTCTCCATTCTGCAAAAGCCTGCATGAACTCCTCCTCTGCTGCAGTCACATTGGATTCACTGGGACACTGAAGAATCCCATTGTTCCGACAGCATTTTATAAAACAAGAAGTAAATCGGCAGTTTTCAGTTATAAGGAAATGTGTTGAGGAGAGAATGGCTGAGAAATGAAGGACTACATGCACATACTGCATAGAGATTTGAGCATGATTTTTGAATTAGAGGTGATGCTCTCATGATGAACTTTTACTGCAGTTGAAAGATATGAGTGGCACATGTCACAGCCCTCCCACTTCCTGCCTATCTGGTTGATTTGCAGCCATCCTGATGACTGCCACTTTTTTGGTTAATGATACACCAAGTTTGCCCCAGGAAAGGAAAATCACATAGAACTCCTCCCTTTGCCACACCAACAGGTGTACAAGTCTGGTCTAAGCAATGGCTGTACAGCAGCTTTGAAAATGCAGTGTGGGTACCCAAGTAATATCATAGGTCTTGAAAGCATCTGATCTTACTTCATCTAGTGAATATCAGAAGTTATTCCACTATGATCAAATATTTTTGCTTTTTTTAATATAACTTGGAAGTAATCACATTGATGGAACTCCTGGAAACTAATTTGTGCTATTTTAAATGTTTGTCATTACCAACAAGAATTTAAAAATTAAGCTTTGGGCTTTCCTGATTAAAATACTGTAGCTGAATAATAAAATAGAAAATATATAAACAGTGTGGTGGTCACACTTTGAAGTTTTAAAAGAAGTAAACTAGAACCTAATTCTCCTCCAAGCACGCTAGTGAAAGAGGCAAAAATTAAAGACAACTATTAAAAAAATCTGATGTGTCTTTTGATAGAAAGAAAATGCTTAGTGGTCAGCCAACAGGAAGAACTGTGCTCACCAATGTAACAGAGAGGCATTTCAGGATCCTGGGGAATGTCCTTCAGACAGAGGCCCATTCTGTTAAGCAGAAGAAAAGTCTTGTTGTGAAGATGGCCCTCTGAGAAGACTCTACTACGGGCACTTCCAAAGACATGTTTTGGTTGTGGAAGGATTAGAAAGACCCATTGTAAGCATCACAATGGATGAAAGTATACAAACGTAGCCTGGAGGAGGAAATTAGCTGTTTCACGGATGATTTTGGAGGAAAAGCTTCATTTTTGTAACTGAATGAAGAAGTGTGCAGGTTCCAGTTTACATTTTTATATTAATACTTTGAATGTTTTCTTTCTTAACAGTCCAGTTATAGACTTATTTTTCAACCAGAGAAACTCAATAGTGTTATCATGTTCCATTTGATACTTTCTTTTTCCTTAAGAGACTTCGTTGTTATTGGAATTCCCCAACAAAACTATCATTTCATCCATTTTTGTCATTACAATTCCTGCCTAAGTAAAACACAAAATGTCAGAGGAAAGCAAGGGAAACTGTGTTTTATCTCAGTCACAGCTGACCATGCCAGTATTTTCAGATATTTGAGGCCAGCTGGAAAAAAGAGCAGCATTTCAAAACCCAGCAGAGTCTTACTCCTGACTTGACTTGTAAATGACCATTTAGGAAGATGTCTGCACAGATGGGTGCGTACAAACCTGAACTTCTCTTCTTGTGCTCCAAGCTGTCTGAATGGAAGCCAGCTTCAGGCTGGCAGCCATGTAGCTGGCTTTGCTCTACACTGTGTTTGACGTAACATGCCCTGTCTTCCAGCACGTGGAGGTGGCCCTAATCAGCCCCCCAGCAGGGCATGTTACTTTGCACACAGTGCCTTGCTGACTCAGACAGAGATTTCTAGACTAGAGCAGTTTTGCCTTTGAGGCTCCTCTCTATTAACAAACTGGCAAACTAAGTGTGAAATATTTGGAGAGGCCGGCTTTGTGTATTTTAGTCTGCTTATCCTTATCTTCTTAGAAAATGTCACGATGCAACAGTAACTCATGTTCTGTATCATGATTGGCAATGAATACAGCTTTGGCACCATGTTTGCTTGTCCAAACTATTTGCATATCTTCAGATCCTGAAGTCTGAAGTGACACAGCAGAGAAGGGAAGGCTTGTAGAGCCCCCAGTGTTCTTCAGCTAAAACAAGATAACAAACTGCTTGGGCAGGCGCTGCACACACTTCTACCTCGCAGAGCGATCAAAACACAACTAAGTGCTTTGTGCCTTCCACACGGCTGTGGCACAGCCAAGCATGCTTGCACATTTCACAGGACAGTGGAGAACTGTGAAGGGATGAGTAGTTACCAGTTCTGCTGGAGCACTTTCTCTTAACAGTTCCTATTTTCAAGTTATGGGGAATAGGAAGCACTGTGTTCTTAATGATTGTTTATAAGACCCTTAAGATTCACTTCCCTGCTGATGTCACCACCATAAGGTCATTTACCTTCAGGTCACATTATAAGACTCACCAATTTGGTTTATTCAGAATTTTGCCAATGGGAGATGGTAGGGTGCAATACCTGGGTGTTTGTTCAAGTTCTTTAAGGTGAGATACTGCCCACATAAAAATCAATCTTAATACTGGAAGTTGCTGACACAAACCACAGCAATACCACCTTACTTCCTAAGCTGGTTAACAGGTGACATATTTCCCCATTTTCTACCATTACCTGCTGTGGACAAAGGTAAACTTCTTTCCTCATCTTTGGGAAAAAGATATTAAACCAAAGTAGTTCAGAAATGTCTCTGCTAAATGAAATAGTGAGTGCATGACGAAAAGGAGGCTCTTTATTAGTTTCTACATAAAATCATACAAAGTCAAAGAAGAATGCCAAAAATTCTTGAAATCCTGTAGAAATAATTTTCTCATGCCTCGGTTCTGACAGAAAATTGCAAAAATCTGTTGGATCATTGACACCGATTTTTAATCCAATATTTTTATGTCAGAAACATATGTATCTACACACATACAAAATCCTGATCTATTTTTTGAATTAATGATGACACTATACTATATTTAGCAATCAATACATATTTTCTAGAATAATAAATACAGTCTGAAGTCATTAAGTGGGCTTATCTCTCATTAGAAGTCCTACTGACTGTAAAGTAGATTACGCTCCTCTCTGTCAAAATAAAATACAAAGACATTTTCTACTTTGTCCTTGAAGTTTTTCCTTATGGAGTCTCATTATTTTAATAATTAAGCACTTTTCATGGCAGCAAACTAGTGACACCTTTATTTTTCTGTTTCATGAAGAGTAATAAATATTTCCTTCATGTAGCCACATGCAGGCCTTCTTTCACAAGAAATATTGTTTACCTTTCTCATAATGACACAGTAAGGGCCAGCCTTTCCCAGAATGGCATCTTTAATAAAGTGCATGCAATACAGACAAACAGCCAGGGAATGCTGCACACTTAGAATTGAAATACATGGCTGTCATGGAGTGAGGCCATTGCGCTCCAGCCTTTTCCTGTTAAGCATAATTGCTTTTCATAAAGGTTCTGTGGAAAAAGTAAGCCAACCTCTCCAAAAAACCTCTGCATGACATATTTCTTGTACCCTTTCAGTCTCTCTGTGTGTAATTTATAGCTGTCACAGAGAAACACTATTTTTAGGGTATTGTGGTAGTGCAATTGGTACTGGTTTTCTCGTTCATTGTCCCATTCTCTAGGGCTCCTGTTTCATAGTGGTCTTCAGAAGTTCATGTTTTATATATATATATATATTTTTAGAGGCCAGCACAGTGTTTGATCCTTTCCTGTGTCATATTCAAAAAGAGGCCTGGCAAGTTGCCACCAGTCTCTAAAAGGTCACTGCTATGGGCAGCACACGTACAGATACAATGTGGTTGTAAGAAGCTGTGAAGGTAAAAACAGTTAGTAAACTTGCTTGGGAAGTAAGAACCAACTCAGGCTCTCAGAGTTTTCTTGATTCATGTATTATGAGCTATCTACTATGAATATGCATAAGGTTACCTCTTTTGAACTTCCATGAAACAAATTCTCATAAATAAACAAGGAATGCACAGTACCAACTGACAGAGTCACTTAGACTAGATGTATTGTGCTAATGGAGTGAAAAGAATAAAAATTTTCAAGGGCTTCAGCCCTCAATTTTAATAAATTTCATGGAAATCGGATCAAGCCCTAATTGCTAATTCATCTGAAATTATTAAAAAGAGATTTCAATTACATACTACCATTGAATTTTGATGTACCAAATTAAATTAGGACACTAGATTGTATCTTTTTCTTAAATCCAGACCTATTTAAAAGCCCTTTCTGTAAATTCTGAAAAGGAACTTTGTGTTCAGTTATGTTGTAAAAATCCAGCATTAGTATGAAATAGTAGGTTAAATCTCTTACTGAAGATTTTTAATGACATTTCAGTGTTCCTCTTATAATTACTCTTCATCTAAGATATCCCATAATGATGTTGGACATTCTTGGTTCAGGCTCACTGGCTTGCTTCATTAGCATGTCATTCCCATTCCACATCATAAGATTTAATTGTAATGCCGAATATGCACAGCTCTCTACAGAAGTCTAATCAAAGTGGATTCACTTGTATTATTAATATCAAAAATCAGTCCACTTGCTATTTTTATAAATAAAAGAATCCAGATACATAAATCAGCTGTCATTTATTAGCATGTTACTGGCATATCTGCCAGACATATGAGCAGCCCTATCACAGTTCCTTAGGATTATTTTCATCAAGATTAAAACCTTTCTACATTAAATATACATACTAATTCCTCCATAAAGTAATCAGATTACAGTGCAGGTGACATTGTGTGCTGGAATTCAAATGATTTGCAGTAATGAGCTGGAAAGGTGTACTTGGAGACAGAGTGAGGAAAAAAGAGAGAAAAAGCTTTGGTTTTAAAACTGTTATATCCCTGGTTTATTGTTATTTTTACCTCTTTTCTTTCTTGAGAGATAACAGGTCTCACGGTTGTCAGCAGGTACTTGGCAAATGCAGGTGGCAATAGAATGCTCAGATGCTAGTTTTAAAGGGCAAATATTCTCCTATTTCTCAGGCGAGCAGAGCAAGGCATAGGTGGGGCATGGAAGCCATTTCTCCATCCCTTTAGTGCACACATCTACATGTGTAGATATATCCACCTCCTTGTGCTTTGTTTCAGCCACCCTCCTCCTCTTTTTCTTATGTTTCACATTTATGACAATTTTTATTTGTTTCTGAAGCCTGTATTCTGCAGAAGTTCTAAACCATGCCTTTTGTCAGTGCCCAGAGGGCACTGAAAAGCATCACTGAACATCCTCCCCTATGCCTCTCCCACCCCTGCCCATGGCCCAGTACCCCAGCTCAGCTCAGCTTGGGGCCACTGTTCCCTGCCCAAGAAATGCTGTGTACAATCCTGTCTCATTCCCTGCTATTCATGAATTGCTGTTTGGCCTTCCTTGACTGACTTGAGACCTGGCTTGTCACCTTGCCATTGCCAGATTGCTGAGCCCTCACTGTCCCCTCCTCTGCTTGCCCTGCCCCAAATGCTGAGAGATGGCATCCCATCGCAGCAATCGCTGGTGCCACTGACATGGTTTCTGTGCTGGAGTTGTTGCTGGATCCTGACTCCCCAGTGCCTGCAGTACAGCCCTGCTCCCCAGCCCTCTGGTTTCACACACACCCCCAGTCCTGGATGCCTGCACAGCTTCACCTCAATCACAGCAGCTTCATGTTACTCTTAGGACTGTCTGAGGGTCGCATCTAATGGTTAAGCTGTTGTTGCTCTTGTGAAACTTCTTGGTGTCAGAAGGTACAACTGCCTCTCCAAATCTCTTCCATAAGTCAACAGAGAATTTGGAAACCATCTCCTACACTCTTTGTAGGATGCAGCCCTCTGCTCCCAGTGTGGACGAGTGATGTATTAAACGTACACAAAAGAGAACAGTGACCAATGATTTTACATAGACTCAGCATTTATGCTTTCAAGATGTGCTGTGTTTGAAATTGAATTTTCTATTGCAAATAGGATGTGATTATTAAAGTTGATACTGAAATATTGATAGGCATTGCAGTCTGCTAAAAATGTATTTAAAGAGTGTTTTTAAATACATAATCTCTTAAAAATTGATGATGACAATTAGATAAATAATAGAAATGTTTCCTATGTTAGCGAGCATTTTGATGCTGCAGACTAACTAAAAAAGACATGGCTGAATAGGCCTGGGCAAGAACTGCCATAATTTTCTTCTCAGACTGAAAATGGATAGTCTGGTTGTGTTGGGGTTTTTTGTACAAGACCTTCACAGAGAATCTTTATTTAGAGTCTTTATTTATTCATAGTTTTGTGTGCATGAAAAAAAGAAGATACTTGTAATGTTTGCAGTATTTACCTTGCAACTGACCTAAAATGTACTGAGTCAGTACAGACTGCATAATCTGCTCACACAATTCTTCCCACATTTCTACCAGAAAAATGTAATCTCAAGATGTGAATTCGATTTTACCAAAATTGTGTGCGAATATCTGCAGAATAGTAAAATAAAGCACTGTATCATTCCAAATTATGCTAACATCACCTTACACCTTCTTCTGTGATTACAGAATGTTGGGCATGTGTGGTGTAATTAGAGTATTTGCTTTTCCACTACAAGTTGTATAACTGAGCTGTAATAATTTTTCAATCATCCTTTTTTTTTTTACTAGTTAGAGACATAGACTGGGAATAACCTGTAGTCTACTAAATTTAAACATCAGTCACCTTTATTTGACAAGCAAATAGCATAGCTCTAAATGAATCAGCTGTCCACAGCTTATCCTAGTTCATATCTTATCCGTGAAACAGTTACATATTGGAATGGTGAACTGAAACATGCCTATGGATATTGCTCTTACAGCAGTCTTTAAGCCAGCTTTTGATTAACTGTAGAATGTTTATAGTGCTTCAGTGTAAACATCTGCCACATATATATATATATGCATACCAGATGTATTGTAATGGTAACTAATTCGTTTCACTAACAAAGTCCTCATGTAACTACAGAAAAAGTACTGGATGGATTTGTGGGCTAGGTACTTAATACTTAGAGACTTCTTTTGTTATGGATATTTCTCAGATCATATCCTCCTCTTTGTATTTTTTGGGAAGTCACAAACTTGTTTTGCTTATTTTCCAAACTGGCTAAGCACAAACAAGCTCCGATGTGAAAGCTGAATTTAGCCCAATGCTCAGCACAAGGCAATAATGCATGTGGATGGTCTTGACTTTGTGCAGATTCACCTGCACCAATTTTAGCTGAACCAGAGAAGCTTTATCAAAAGACACTGGACACTTGTGTTTAGACAGCAAAGTCAAACACTAAATATCTGCTTTGGGATGAGCTAGTTTTGATTGACATAGATATTCAATGCCATTGGAAATTCCACAAAGTATCCAAAACCTACATTTAGGACTACAAGACAATCTATGTTCAGATGAATTACTCAGCATATATCTTGAGCCTACTAAGCAGGACTTGTGTGAATTGTTGATAATTCAATAATGATCAATACAGATGCATACAGATGCATAAAGTTATGAAATAAACTTTAAAAAAAAATACATATATGAATACAAAGGAAGATTCCATTCTGACCGGAATTGTAGAGCCAGAGATCGCTACCAGTAATTTTTGTATCGACTGCTTTGAATAGTCTAACTTGCTCTTCTCTTTGCAGATAAGGTTAACACAAATGTTTCCTATCTCACAACAAATCCTTGCTCTTCCAGATATGCTACTAAGCATGCAGAAACAGGTAGGGGTAAAATTACATGATCTTCTTAGATAGGAAGAGACACTGTAATTTTTTTTTTTTTTTTGCTTCTTTCAGGTACAAGGTCTTCTCTTCTTGTTATCCCTATAACAGTAGTTGGTTGGGGATTTTTAAATAGTAGTAAATCATTAAGGAAAAGACTGAAATTACTTTTGGTATGATGTAACAGGGTAATTGCAGTATTTCCCCCAGACTTTCAGATGGGTGTGAGGGTTATCTAATTTCTAGAATTCTTTTTGATGGGCAAAATATTGTGATAATGGAAATTAGATGAGTTTAGACATCTATTCATGTCACCATATCATGATGATTTCAATGTACGTGATCAATGACATGAAGCTTTGATGTAGTGATAGGTACACGTGCTTGACACAAGAATTACACTCTGGATTCAGTGGGTGGTTGTCTTTCAGCACTAGATGTTTTGGGTTCAAAAATATTATAAGAACAATACTGGAACTTAGGCAAAGAAACTTTAGATGGAATCTCAGCTGGCATAAGATGGTATAACATCATGAACACTTGTGGACTTACATTGGTTAATTTCCTCAAACACGAGATCTTAATTTCTCTTTTGTGTTTTTTTTTGGCCGGAAGATACCAGTTTTAATGCTTCTGAGCCTATAAAAAGTGACCATTAGTATTACTACAGTTTATAGGAGGTCTAACTATATAAGGCACAGCTACTTGGAATTCTTCAGTACTCCACAATGGTTCCAAGTCAAATATACCAAACATGCCAAATATGGTGGAATTCAAGAAAAAACATAATACTGGTCAAAGGCAAGGCTATCAAGGGATGTGGAGTATAAACTGGTGAGCAGCGAAGACTGAAGCCCTGACCTAACAGCACTGCTCTCCCTGCTTGAGGAAGGAGTAGCAGCACAGCCAGCTGATGCATCATCAATGTAACCAGAGTCTAGGTTCAAAGGCCCCAGGGAAAAGTGAATTTTAAGGCATTACTGGAATGCACTAATGAGAAGAAATTAGGACCTGTTAATGTTTTGTATACATCTATGGTTATAGTTCCACACAGAGTAGCTATTTTCATGAAACCTGCAAAACAGTTAACTGGAAGGACCAGATAAATAATTCTCTACCATAGGAATATTGCTTCCCTTTGAGGTGATGAAATATGTGACTTGTGTGTCAGCATGCCTTGTGATGTGCTCAGCATGCCCAGTGTGCCAACACACAGAACTTTCACAAAGCAGCCAAAACATTTTCTCTCTTTGTTCTTTTCCTGAATCCCTTTGTGCTAAGTCTCCGTGACTTTGTTTCATTGTAGAACAGGGAAATTAAATCTGTTACACTATGGTCATTACTCACCTCTCTAATACATTCCAGTCAAACAAATTTTCCTTTCTTTCCTTTTTATTTATTGCTAATTGAGTTAAAAATATGTACAGATGATTGTGAAATAACTACAAGATGCTTTCAGTGACATGCTCAATAAAACAGAGCTGAAATTCAGCCCAGTGTTCTGCTTTGGGCTATAGACAGCACAGAGCAAAACAAATAGTACACTGTCAAAACAAACCAGAAAAGCTCACCATTCTGTTAGTTTTACGGATGATGTGTTGGCCAAAAAAATATGCAAATTCCCCGCAGAAATGTGGGTTACCCCCAAGTCTGAGGATTTTTTCTAAGTCCATTTGGACCTTCTCCAGCCAAAATCAAAATGTTCTGATGCAGTTTCAGACTGGAGAGCCTATTGAGAACTCATTATCTTCAAATAGGATTACACTCAGTTAATATGAGAACATGTACATTACAATATCACATAAAATCAAAAGTTCCAATTTGCTCACTACATGTAAATCCAATTCAAAATATTTCCATAACATATATCCGCTGGATGTTACACTATTTGTATGTCACTCTAGAATGGATTAACTCCATGACAGGCTAGTCTCAGTTTTTCTGCATTTGGTGTTTTTAAACAGTTTATATTTGTTATCATATCAAAGACAGGCTTGCAGTTTTCAAAAGGAAGAAGAGAACACAGCGCCCAAGGCTCTTCCAGCATTACATTTCTTATTCCATTTTATCTTTCTTGGTTTTGACTAATGTCAGTAACAGCTACTGGTAATAAACTGCTTGTTACAGCTTGCTCTTGCCTTCAAGCACTGGCTTTGATACATTGTCAGCCAATTGGAAGCATTTCCTGATTACATTTCCAAATTGCTTGTTTATTGATCGAAAGTTAATAAAGCAAAAGACAACTTTTCGGCTTAAATTAAATGAAAGGTTCCTTTGATGTTCAAATTATCCAATCAACCAACGTGCAATGAAATGTAAGCATTTGAAAGTTTTATCTGGAAAGCAAAATGTACTAGATAATGGTTTCTGGCACAGCTGCTGTATCTAACAGCTAATGAAAAACACCCATAACTTTAGATTTCATTTATTTTCTGTTGAAAAGTAAGCGACACTGAATTTTGTTATTTTTAAATAGCTGAAAACATGAAAGGGCAGATATTGTATATCTTTTTGACAAACTATAATTCCTACTGCAAGCATATTTGGTTAGCTGCAATAAACAAAGTAATATACACTATCATTTCCTCAGAGTCTGGCCTTTGCTTGAGAATCTATTTGCTTCTGGTGCTGTATTAAATCTGCTGTGCTCTGTCAACTATTACCATCCCATCCAAGAGGATGCTCTGACCTATCTGGAATATTTAGATGTATAAGAGATGTCTCCAAAAATTACCATAGCTCTCATCATTACACTGCTTCTTCAAGAGCTTTTACTCACTTTTATTAAATAAATAGTGAAATTTATTTAAACCATCTAGACTTAACATCACTATGTTTTCAGAAAGTCAGCCACTTCTAAAAATTTTTCAGGCAATGATTTTCACTGCAGTTTAATCTGAGAAAACTGGAGTGGCTGCAGTACGTGGTATATAAAGGAAGAACAAAATAACAAATAAGAGCAAATCTTAGCTAGTAAGTATGACACTAAAAGAGGTACAACCATATTATACCTCAGACTTCATTAGGAGATTCAGGTGTTTCATGGCAGAATAATCTTGGAATGGGCACTTTCCGAAAAAAAAGTATAATTATGCTAAAAATTAACATAGGTTATATTTCTATGCTTCATCCTACAATCCTGTAACAGAATTTGGGTATTTTAAGCTGAGACCTGTATTTGTAGACCACAGTGTAAGTGATTGTATACCACACCACTAGGAACAAACTCATTTTAGCTGCACAAAAGCAATAAATGTGATACTCATCCCATCAAACGGTAAATAACCCCTTTCTATTTTGTTGTTGTTTAGAAGTTTTTTATTGCATTGCAATTGCAATAGCTTTGCAGTAATAAATGCAAGTGTAAATGTACTGATGCACGAGGTCTCTACACATCAGAATCAAAATCCTTCTGTTCCTTGAAATGAAAAGCCTAATTGAAATAGATTTGTAAAGGCTGGAACTCATTCTGCCGAAGACAGCATATTTAATGTTTCTTTGTCCTTTTGACACAACCCCACGTAACATCTCTGAAGATTTTAGTGTCAAAAAAAGCTTATAAGCACAGCCACAACCAAACAAATTTTTGATGTAATGATGATCTGAGCATCAGGAAAGAAAGGGAAATATGGATTTTATTGTATTAGCGTGGCTATTAAAGATGTTACTTTTGTCATAGAAGACCAGCTTCAATAGGTCTGTTGTTTGTTGCATTTTCTTTCTCTTTTTCTATTTCTCTGTAGATAGAGAGATATACATTTAGAATAGTCAGTGTAACACAGAAATTGATTTATGTTAGAATCCACTGCTGTGAATGCCAAACAAAACGGCAGTGGTCCAGATTCAAGACTTAACCATTTTTAAATCTTTTTTGAAATGTGAATGACATGAAATCCAAGGAGGACAGGCAAACTAGCATTGAAGTAGAAGCAGAGAATGAGGAGTCACAAGCACTGACTCCTTGCAGACACCATTGGAGAAGATGGTGGTACACACTAACATTTGGATGACTTTTATTCTGCTCATGTGCTCACACTTCCTAAGCCTCTGCTGACTCCATCAATCTGCGAGCTTTTCTGTACCTCAGCCTTTATGACTCCTTTTCTACCACGAGCAAACGTCAGGCTCAACAAGCCACAGTTTGCACAGCATTTGCATCTGGCAGTTCCCATGAATATAACATCTCTTGGACATGTGAGCTGCTGCAGACATGCAGTAAATTTCTTCATATGGGGATCAACGTCTGCACCCGGAAAACTAAGCCGACATGTACAATTCTAAAAATACTGGGATAATTTTTGGCTTGTTTCTCCACAACAGAAAAGAGGTGGAAAAATGGTAATGGTAGTCCCAAATAAAAAGAAATAGCCAGGAACCTGACTAATTTTATTTAATACTTTTTCTTAATATAAGGGAATTTATTTCCAGTCATTTCACAAGGCTTTATAGCTCATATTTTCCAGATAATTCTTCAAAGAAAAGAAGGAATAGGACATAAAAAATTACCTTTATGAGTGCAAATTAATATACATGTGTAGCATGATGTGTGAAGCACAGGTCTTAAGAAAAAGGGGCAAATACCACAAGATTTGGGATTAACTGAAAAAATTGAAACCACCGCAAGCAGCAGGACATATTTTGTGGATTTCCCTTAGAAATACTTTTTTTTTTGGTAGATTGAATTCTTCAGATGATGCAATATTGAAATCTGCCCAGTGGGAGCCCTAGAAAAACATTCTGAGACTGATAACCTCATTTGGAAAACTAAGCTTGATTAAGGGGGTTGTTCCTTTCTTAACAACTTGGGATTTCCATTAATTTCTCCTCTTGTTGCAAGCAAAATTTATCAGAAAAGAACCTTAGAACTAAAATTGCTGAATATTAAAATTAGAATGAAGTAGAAGTTTCAGGTTTTGCTTGTGGTTTTACCCTATTTTAGACAACGGGCAGAGCCCCTTGATCCAGGATCTCCTTTTCATGTCAAAAGATCTATTGACTGATACGAATGAGTGATTTTTAGTTATCTGAATCCTGTGCATCCATACATTTTTTTTTTTTTTAATAAATAACCCTGTGTATCGGCTAACAAATACTTTTATTATTAATAACTTCACAGTGGTAGCTATCTAATTAATGAAGAAACGTAGGTTTTTCCACCTGAAACTGTATTTATATTTTGCACACTACTTTCCCCTTACAGCACATTTTGCACTGTCCAGTGTCCATCTGTTTGGGACAAGAATGTAACCAAAACCATGAGCGCAGGTCCTTAAGCACTTTCTAAGTTCACTAATCTAGCACAGCACTTTAAGAGTGGTTTTTTTTAATGACATAAGAATGCAGGAAAATGTTACATAATATTCACATATTTCCTTATGCTGGTATTCTGAGTTTTAGAAGCCATACATTTGTTTCTCCAGGATCTTTGTATTTCATGTGTGCAATTTGATATTTAAAGCTCTAAATAATTTTGAGGACATACTGTATTCTAAAGAATAAACTATTTACATGTTGCAACTTAACCTTAATCTTAAACAACCTTCTAGCAAATAATTTCTCTCTGAACCATAGATCAATGATATATCAGATTTAACAGTGCAGTTAGATTTAATTCTTAAACAAGCAAAACACCAGAGGCCATCTGAAACCTAGGCCATTAATTGGATGCTGATTTTGTTTAATTTTAGTGAGACTAAACTGCTAAGTACTGACAGAAGACAGAAACTACTACATACAACATTAACCTTTTTCCTGCCGCACAGCTGTGCCCTGGGGTAGCCACTTTAAGGTATTAGGATGTTGTCATTAGAAAGTTGCAGGGGCGAAGTCCAACGCACTCTGTGTGCACAAAGCCACAGGCTTGTCCTTTTATTTGATCTCTAGTGTCTGGAAATCTTACATCACTCAAAGAGTTAACCTGCTTAGACACATTTGGGAATTTTAGCCACAAGGGACTTTTGTTTGCATCTAGGCAATTCTTTTAAAAACTGATGTCTCTGAAAAGGCTTCAGCCATGCTGACTTCAACCTGTGCAACACTGTAACCCACACATCACTCATTCCAGCTCCTCCTCCTTGCTGTGTAAATGGGAGTGTAAGCAATGTTTTTATTTAAAGACTGGGCTTCATATGTGCTCCTGTACTTCGTAGCTATTTAGCCACTATGCTAATACCAGGCAAAGGTATTTCTCTTGTCTAATTTGTCACATAATCACCACGGAAGACTGAATCCTTCAGAGAGCTGAAGGAGTCTGAGACATCTAATAAATTCACCCTTTGCATGGAGAAAATGTTTCACAATGAAATAATAAAATGGGATTTCAGTTAGGAAAAAATGAGATAAACTAGTGTAGCAAATAAGTAAAGATTATACACATAGGCAACCCACTGATCAAGTATTTCTTAGGGCTATCGAGGATCTATCAAGGATACTGAGACAGTTAGATAAAGAAATTACTGAAGAGTGATTTACTGAGTTGTTTAAGAGTCATGTTAGAAAGATTAGTTTGCTCACAGCAATGTGCTAGCTCTGTTTTATTTAATGATTAGTTAAAAGCTGTGGTAGAATATCGCATAAACGAGCTTCAGTTGTTTATTTAACTATTGGCTATGCTTACCCCTACACTGTCAAACCAAAAATATTATTCATATTATCAAAACCTTAGCTTCCCGAATACTTCCTCTACTCAGGGTCAACATTAAAGCATAGCTATGCAGTAAAAAAACACCAGCATGTTTCAGGACATTTCTATTTGGGTAGGAAACTTCTGCTGTTTGGACATTTGAATCACTGGACAACTAACTAGAATGGATCTGAACGGGTTGACTGTATTTTGAGTCCCAGGAATCAAGAAAAAAGAATAATTATGATGTTGATCGGTTTGTTTTGTTGAGCAGAAAAGGGGACAGTGTTTTTCAGAGAATAATCCCCAACTGGTAGCTCCCAACGCTGACACTGTCCCCATTCTGCAGATCACTCATCCCCTCAGCCCTGCAAATTCAGAGCTGCAAGGAATGCCACTCTCAAGAACCAGCATTTCCCTCCTCAGCACTTCCCCATCTGAAGGCAATACCACCTTCCTCTTTGCTGCTAGAGACAGAGAGGAGCCTTTGGCCCTAATTAGCTTCTACGAATTCAGAATTCTGAGATTTTTTTTTTTCACTTTTTTTCCCCATCATTACCTGCACTTAATTCTTCTCTTCACTTCTATGTTTCATTGTACAAAAAGACAGTTGGGAATTTTCATTTGTGTCTATTTTTTAATGGACATAACAGGTTATTTTTTTTCTTTCTGCTTCAAAACCTTAACATTTTCCTTATTTATTTATTTTTTGTTTTTAAATTCACACTCTTTTCCTGAAGTAAGGAAGTCTAAAACCATAAATTTGGGGTTTCAGCCTTTTTATTCTCTTTCACAGCATAGGTTGAGATCTAAACTTATTTGAGACCTAGTTAAAGAACTTTTCACAAGGCACACATTAAAAAAAAAAAAAAAGAGACACAATGAATTTTCCTGCCTGCAAATGTAACTCTTAACTAAGAAGTAAGTATTAGCACGTTTGTTTCCCACAGAGCTCTCAAGTGAAAATATTCAGTTGCCCAAGACTCATAACGGTTTCTGGTAAGATTAGCTGAATTCTGAATACATGCTGTTGTAAACTTCATGATGTGTGCGTCCGGATTTTTAGGGGTTACAGGTGCGGAATGTATTAACTCCAACTTAGGAGCCATTTTTCTTCTAGTTTTCTTTCTTTTGGCTCAGACTCTAAGCTATGATGAAGCACAGGGGCAACTTTCACACTTGCCCACATTTGCGATATTGCGATATAGTTTGTTAACTTTATACAGGTGAACATGCTCATTACTGGCAAAATTATAGGAAAGGATCTCAGAAACTAATTGACACCACCATTGCAGCAGATCATCTTAAATGGCAAGCATACATAGTGTAAGCTCTGGAATGAATGCACTCCAATAACAGATATTTCCAGACTCTGGATTATGATAGATGTACCCAGCAGGGATAAATTACTTCTCTCCACAGCATGACTGTGCCTAGGAGACACATGCTCTGCCTTGCGTACTTTTATCTTTGATTATACTTCACAGACTCAGAGCAGCACCAACACATAAATGTTCTTGTTTGCTTGCCCCACATAAAAGATAACATGCTACTACCGTGTTCTTTGCAAAACAGGGGTATACCCACTGAACTGTGTGCCCATCTTCACAGGCAGGTTCACAAGTGCATTTCATTTCGCTGTTAGGTTTGCTCTGCTGTGTTTTAGTTATTCCCTTGCGGCTGGTAACTAACATAGGGGAGCCTGACAGTTAATGGATGGTGTACATTCCCAGTTCCCAAGTCTGATCCAGCAAACACATATGCGTAGTGGCTGAACCATTTAAAAGCTAGCGAAGAGAAAGGGAAGTTTGTGAGGTGATGTCTTTCTGTAATTACTGTTGTTATATAGGTATGTCCATGAGTGCTCAAGTTGCATTTTCTTGGTTGGAAGGCTGAGACTAAGTTAAGAAAGGAAAAATATTGCTAAAGGCCAGTGAAAATCTTGTACTTGCTGAAACCTTCCAAGTTAATGGAGTATCTTCCCAAGAGAAGCAACAAAGGTCCCTTTGCTTGCAACATGTAGGTTTAGAAAGTAGAGAACATGTAGGAATGAATCATTCTCAACTCTTAGGAAGACCGACGTGCAAAAATAAGCCTTCCCCATCTTCTAGCTTTATGATATTAGTTCCTATTTGTGTATTTCTAGATTTAAGAACCTTGTAAGCAATCAGTTCTTGAGGAGATAACATATTTTCTCAGTATTAGCAGGTAGAATGGCAAGTCACCATTAATAGTCACCTTTCAGTTCCAAATACTACACTATTTTGGTGAAAACTTCCACTTTGAACAGGCTTCTAATACAATCCCTCAGTGATTTGAGTCATAAGACAATGAACTTCTGTCACAGGAAAGGAAGAAATTTCCTTGATTGTACAGAGTCAGCTATAGAAGTGCTCGAACTGTCCTTTAAAGCATAGGGTAAAACCTGGCTTTGAAGGTAAAACCAAATAAATAAAAACATTACAGTCATGACCAAGGTAATACAGCTGGCTAAAAAGTATCAGTAATACTCACAGAGTCCTCTTCCATCCAGGCAACAAATAACTTAGTTGTATCTTGGGTTTTTGCAATGGGGGCATAAAGAAAGGGCTGGTAGAAAATAACCTAGTGATGAAAATAACCAAATAACCATCAATTTATTCAGCTTAATTAAGCAGAAGAGCAGTAGCTTGGGGATGGGGGGACTGCATCCTTTCCCATTAGAACCACAGGCTGCGACATGGGCACCAACCAACGTGTCAGTGCAGCAGCTGCACTGCAATGCTGCTGCCACCCCCACCCGCACAGCTGCAACCAAGCTTGTAAAGGATCTCAACTTCAAAAAGACAAATTTTGAAAAATTAAGGAAACTAGTTAATGAGGTCAACTGGATTAAAGAGCTCAGGGATTTTAATGTGGAGAAGGCGTGAAATTTCTTTAAATCAAAGGTGTGAAAACTGTCTGGAACTTGCATCTTAATCAAGGGGAAAATCTTGTAGTGAATGGCTCCAGAGCTGACCGGATAAATATCCACTTCTGAAAGGGCAGAAGAAATAAGCAGTTCCCCTAAAGGGATAGGGAGTATTCTGTGTCTGAGAGGCCAGGAAACAGAGAAGTAGAGATAAGTGCCAAAAATAAAGCTGAATTAGACCTTGTAAATTGAGACAAACACCAAAAAGTTGAGGGGTTTTGTTTGTTTGTTTTTCCCCAGCAATGTATGTATAAATATAAAAGAGAACACAGATGGAGATACTCAACCACAGTGCAATGAACAGGGGGTCAAAAATAAAACGGTTCATCTGTGACATCAAATTTAAGTCAAATATATTAGTTTCTGTAATGACAGAAGTGCTGACTATGGGAAATGAGGACGGGATGTAAA
Organism: Rhagologus leucostigma; assembly: GCA_013397725.1. NCBI lineage: Eukaryota > Metazoa > Chordata > Aves > Passeriformes > Rhagologus > Rhagologus leucostigma. The sequence continues at coordinate 1,585,701 of VZTD01003424.1, read as the reverse complement.
TTAGAATATCCAGACTAAAATTAAGACTAAAAGACCAATTACATCACATAGGCCTAACAATTTCCATCCCAAAAATAATCAACTAAGTAAGTGCATGAAATTTCAGGTACAGTGGCAGTGAACTGAGTGCATCTATCAAGTGGAGTGACGAAGCTCCTGACAGGGATCAGCTAATAGAGTCCTTAGATGATGGTGAGGACATAGGGTGGCTTAAACACTGGAGGCCAAATTAGTCTGATCCCATCCAGTATTATACAAGACTATAGGGGAAGTCTTGAAAGAGAAATTCAGAAAGAAGGGGTAGCACATAAAATGCATTGTAGACCTTCCAAAGGGATGTCTTCCCAGACTAAATTCTTTGTTTCTTTGATAACTGATTTCTTAGATGCGGGAAATGCAGTAGGTTTAACCTATCTGGAGTTCAGTAAAGGTTTGGGTTTATTGCCACTTACAAAGTGGTTCAATGAAGTTTAGCAACATACACGTAACCAGGCTCCTCAAAATAAGAAAGAATAAATTCAGTAAGTCTGACCCAGAAGCAACCTGCTCTTCTTTCTCCCTACTGACTCAGTTCATACTGTTGGAAAAAGCAAAAGTAAAGCAAATCCACCATACTTTAATTTTGTTTTCTACAGTAATATTGAGCTAAGTGATATTGAGGGAAATGTATGTTGCATTAACCAATTTCATGTCATATTTATTAATGCTCTAGCTGGACACAATATTGCTTGTTTTTCAGTAGAACTAATGAAAGAAAATGAAATTACATCATTAGAAAAATATGTTTGTTTTAAGTGCATCATATGGAAAATGGGAGAAAAATAGTTATCTACCCCTTTGCCCAAATTAATCAAGCATAGTAATAGATTCCAGAAAATCTACATTTTTGTTTAAATGTATTAACTAGAGAGGCCAGCTGATATTAGTAGAGGCAAGTCATCCCTGGACACAGCCTCATTTACAGCACTGCCTTGGAGAATAACGTGCTGGCGCATATTTCTGTGCTGTTGACTATGGGTTCTGCTCACTCTCCAGCTGGGAACATCTACTCAATTTTTTATTGGTAATCGGTGTTTTCATGCTTCTACTTCCTCTGTTTACCTGAATGTTTGCATGAAGTCTACTAGTGCCTGGATGGATGATAGATTGTGCTCAGACATTTTGGTGAATCAGTCATGTTCCTTGGTTAAAAAAAAAAAAAAAGAAAAAAAAGAGAAAAAGAAAACAGAAAAAAGCTTCTATGTGTGTAATGTAACTTCTCACAAAGAGCCCTTTCTCTCTTTTTCCAACATTACTTAATACTGTTTGGTATATCTGCATTTTTAAAAGCCTGAATTTGGGGAAATAGCCAGGGATATTGCGAAATTCACCTTCCTTAGCAACAATTGCAGAAAACCAATGCCTAAAGAGTTTTTCTCCCCCATATATATATGCACATATATACATAGTCTCCCACATATGGATATGGGGACTGAAAATACGATGGGGAATGCTGACTATTTTTACAGTACTTAAAGCTTACTAAAATGCTTTGTAATTCACTTGCTTGCTGGAGATGCTCTGATGCAGATTATGTTTTAACAGATAGTGATTTGCCAATAAACACTTGGCAAACAGTTGGGAGGCAGAGATGTGAAACAATCCATTGCACTAGTCACATTTTAATGATTTTTTTTTTTCAGAGGGAAGCTCAGTAAAATTGTAATTTCTTTAATAAATAATTAACAGTGTATTATTTCAATAAATAAATTAGTGTTTATATAGTAAAGAATACAAATGTTTTGTGCATACATTCTGACCTACTTCTCCAGTCCTTCTTGGCTGTTTCCCAAAGAATTACTTTTAAAAATTAATGATGAACATAAAAATATTTCTGTTTATAACATCATATCAATAGTAGTTAAATCTATAAAATAATTCAATCGTTTATCCTTCTTATCTTGAGAATGTTTAATCAAGCTTGATATTTGCTTTAAATTAGCACTGTCAAATGTACATTAGTATAAAATCTCCCAAATCATGAAAGATTTATAATTTGAAATGTATTTGGACTATTCTCTAGTTAATCAGCTAGATAAAAATTAGTGGTACTGTAACTAGAACAATTAATTGGATTTAAAAATTAAAAATAACCAACTCATGCTACTTCATGTACTGCTTCACTTTGGAAACACAAATAATATCTTAACTACATCACAGGAGTTTTGTGAAGTCTGCACTAAATCATAAATCCCTTATTTAATCTTTAACAAGCAAAATTTGTATTTTTTTCTAGGGGAGTTTTGAACAACAAAGGGAGGAATACATTATTTTGGCAATGATTCTATAAAAATGTTTATGTACAACAACTCAGTAAAACGCACATCACAGCTGAAACTTTAAATACAAAGATTATCGTATTTAGTTTAAGAGGTTCCATTATTTATCATTGTTGTAGAGGTTTTTAGGAGGTGAAGACCATGGACAGAATACAGTAACTTTGCTCTGTACATTATTTTAGTTAGAAACCCTTATGTGCTTAGCACCGTTAATGATCAAAATGAGCTTGTAAGTAAAGCACCAGTGGGCAGACTGCTGTACATCCCTGGGAAATTACTTCACTAATGTCTTGCAGAGAGTGTCTGATGATCACAATAGCCAATTTCTGTGAGGGCTGGGCTGGACTGGTGGGAAGACAGCAGCATGGAAAGCTTCACAGCTGTTCAGAAGAATGAGTTGTGAAGTAAGGAGTTTGGTGTCTGGCAGACTCAAGGGGGCAAAGGAGGTTTAGAAGGGAGGCATGTGGCTGTTCTTCCTTCGGAGAGACCAAAGGAGCTGGAAGGTACAGGCCTAGGCCAGCAGGGGCATAAAAATATTCTCTGCTCTTTATACTGAAGGAATGACAGAATTTATAGGTTATGGAAGGTTTGGGAATGATAATGGAGTAAAGTACTAAGAAAGGAAACAGTAAATAGTCTTACATTGGTAAGCTGATACTTCATACAATCACAAAGTAAGATGAGTTGGAATGGACCCACAAGGATCATTGAGTCCAACTCCTGGCCCTGCACAACACCATCCCGAAGAGTCACACCATGTGCCTGAGAGTATTGTTCAAATGCTTCTTGAACTGTGTCAGGCTGGTGCTGTGACCACTTCCCTGGGGAGCCCATTCCAGTGCTCAAATACTCTGTGGGTGAAGAACGTTTTTCTAATATCCAACCTATCCTCCTCCCCTGACACAACTTCAGGCCATTCCCTCGGGTCCTGTCACTGGTCAACACACAGAAGAGATCAGTGTCTGCCCCTCCTCTTCCCCTCACAAGGAAGTTTAGACTGCAGTGAGGTCTCCCCTCAGTCTCCTCTTCTCCAGGCTGAACAGACCAAACGCCCTCAGGCACTCCTCATATGGCTTCCCCTCAAGGCCCTTCCCCTCCTTCCCAAAGGAGGAAGTGGGCCTCCTTTGGACACTCTCTAATTGCTTTATGTCTTTCTTATATTGTGGCACCCAAAACTGTCCCCAGCACTCGAGGTGAGGCCACCCCAGCATGGAGCAGAGCAGCACAATCCCCTCTCTTGCCCAGCTGGCAATGATGTGCCTGATGCACCCCAGGACATGGGTGGCCCTCCTGGCTGCCAGGGCACTTGCTATAAATTATTTGACTTTTGTAGGCCAGTTATATCTTATAATGTTTACAAGTTTATTGAATTATGTATAGGCTGAGCCCAGTGAATTTGTTAATTTTTTAATTATAGTTATGCTGTGCAAATATATGGGTGTATCACCCCTGTAAGGCCGCTAGATGGCAACAGCAGACATGAAAGGGTATAATAAGAACTTTCTAGAAGGTCTCCACAGGTAACATGACATCACCTCAAAGATGGATTGGTGAATTTATGAACCAATGAGATGGGAAAATGGACAAATTATTGGTCAGGAATGCACCCTGGAAACAAGCCAATCAGACATCCCCAGAGAGAGCCAATGAAGGAGCGGATTGAAAAGGGACCAATCCTGACCGCGACAGAGACTGTAAGAGTTCCACTGGTGGTCAGCCCCAGGTCCTCCCTTCAGGACCGACCTGTTAGGGGAGCAGCCAGCGTTGTGCGTGCTGTTTTACTCTGACTTGCTGTTTTGTCTTGGGCTACTCCCAAGTCCAAGTTTTCTGCCACCGTTAATAAAGCAATTAAAATTGGCAGTGGCGTCAGACCGTTATTTCTGACACACTGCTGACTCAAATTCAACTTGCCATATACCAGGACCCCCAAGTCTCTTTCTGTGGCACTCTTCCAGCATCTCATTTCCCAGTCTGTACATACATCCAGGGTTGCCCCACGCCAGGTACAGAATCCCACACTTTCCCTTGTTGAACTTCATACGGTTGGTGGTTGCCTAGCCTTCTAATTTGTTGAGGTCTCTCTACAGAGCAGGGCCTCTCTGCCTTCAAAGGAAGGCAACAGCTCCTCCTAGCTTCGTATCATCTTGTGCAAGATCACAGTGTTTCTTATGCCTGTATGTCACAGGGCGGTGAGTATACTTCTGCCTGTCTAACAATGCATTTGTTTAAGTGAAATCATGGTAGGAACCACCATTTGGGTGAGTAAGACTTCAGCCTTGGGAAGAGTTTCAGGAGACCCCTGTGACAGAAATAATGATTGATATGCCACATCTTTTGAGTACTCCTGAATGGCAGCTGTTTCTTGCTACTATGAGTAAGTATTAATTTATTATCCTTGCACTCCTCTGAACCCCCCAATATCTTTTCTTGTAGTCCAAAATGTTACATTGAAACAATGTAGGTCTTATTTACAGCAGGATGTGCTTTACTCATTCTAGCAAGCTAGCGATGTATGCTTTGTGCTTTTAAATTATTTAGACTGTCCAGATAAGTCAGAATCTGTTTTATTTGAGCCTTGTCTTGTACACTATTTTTTCATCTCACAATACTGCCATTAGTCATCACAGGCTAGCTTGCAGGCTAATACAAACCTTTGTTCACCTTCTAGCATTGGAAATGCTGCCTTGGGCCTACTGGAGCACTGGAAATTCTCTAGAGATCTTTTCCAGTCCTCCAAGGCTGTTCAGAAAATTCTCTGGAGATCTAGGAAATTAACAAGAAAGGATCATATAAGATAGATGGAATTTCCTGTTATCATTACATATACTAGACATGCTCTTTGCAGTCAGATCTAGGTTTCTTCATGTGAAAATGACTGGATTTTCATTTGTGAAAGTATATTAAATATTCACAATGCAAAATGGATTTTTCTGGACCCCAAAATAAAATAGACACCTACAATAATAATGGCCTCCTACTAGTGAGATGCTAGAATTGTGAAACTGTCTGTCCTAAAGGAGAAAAGAGAAGGCTGAGTTGTTGCAATTGATACCATCTTGGAGCCATTGCAAACTTCAGTTAGGCAAGCATTCGATCAGAGTCCCTTTGCACTGCCCCAGTAGTGTACAGGAACTATAAAGCTGTCCTGAGTAGGCAAGTGAGCATTTTGGATTGGACAGTCTGGCCTGGCAGTGGGAGGTATATTGCTATGCTGCTCTCTTCTAGTTGGTGAAATGGGTCCTCAGTTCACTTATGAAGCCTTGAATATTGAGGGTGCAATTCAGGTCATCTTTTTCCTCCCTGAAAAGTTGAATTATGTCTTGTGCATTTACAGTTGATGCCAATGCCTTTTCCTGGCTCTGTATGTAATCTCATGTGTTATCAATAGTTTCTGGACAGATAAAAGATGCCCTGCTAGGTGCCATGTCCACAGCTACAGCCTAGCACACATACCGCTGCCTTCCCTGTTATCCACGCGCAGTCTTAGCTCAGCCTTTGGAGTCAGCTGGCTTGCATAAGTCTATTAGATGCTGTTGTGAATTGCAGTAAGAGCTGAAGTTGTCTCTTAGCAGCATAAATCCCTGGAAAAATCCAGGGAAGACAAAATAATTTTGGGTTTAAGGGCTGCAGCTACAAAATGGAAAGCTGCAAACTGGCCAACCTGAAGTGTGAATGTCCTGCCTTGAAAGTACTGTGTTGTTGGACATGTGCCTGCTGAAGGCACATACTTCCAAGGAGCAAGGGAAGGCAGAATAGAAGGGACAGTGTTTGGCCTGAACAATCTGGTCTGCTCAAAAGAGGAAAGGAAATGCCCGCAGCAGGAAAATGCCTTGAAAGCATTTACAAGATACCTCTGGAAGGTGCTTTATCCATTTCGTGAAAAACTAGTTTATATTTGGATCTGCATGAAACTTCAAAATCAATTAAACAGGAAAAGCCTAGTGCTCCCACTCTAGGTGAGGGCTGCCACCTCCTCAGATATGCTTTTCCTGTCCTTCATTTTCCTGAGTACGAGTGCATGTCATCTGCAGACAGACTGCCCTTCAACCTCTTCCATTTTGGAGGGCCCCTGTAAGCCTCCTTGTCCCTTCCCAGGGCTCAGCAGCGTATCGCTTGCGGGAACTTTGCTGGGTGTCTCAGGGTGGCTGACCTTGTGGATTGCACTGGGGTTGGAAGACACAATGCAAACTGAGGAGAGCTCTGGCTTCCTTATAATTCATGGAATGTGCAAATATCCATGTGTATCCATTACTGCTGGAAAAGAAAAGAAAAATCTCAGAGTATCCAGTTGGTAGAGTGCTGTCTGGGGTCTGCTAGTAAGCTGTACTTTTCATGGGAGTGACTTGTCATGCATTTTATCAATTTAACAGTAAAAAAATGCTGGAGCTGGTTTGGGGTTTTTGTTTGGGCTTGAGCGGGCCTCAGCCCCAGCCTCCCTCTTCTTTTTCCTTGTTTTGGCTTCCTAAAAATACAGTTAATTTTTTTCAAAGGGAAGGTAATGGTTTAATGTTTCTGAGATCAATATCAAGATACAACAGTTCAGTTTTCTTCTGTTGTGTATTTTCTCTGTGGTATGGCAACCCCTACACCACAACTGCTTCCCAGCACTGCTGCTCCCAATAATTTTCTTATTCCTCGCCATCTCTTATTAAAACATTTCATCTTAGTAGGCCCCAAAAAATGAAAACACTCCAGTTGTTTTGTTTTATTCATGTAACTGCACAAGAGAGGCTGAACATCCACAGCAAGAGGCTGCAGTACTAGTGTTCAAAAAATACCACAAGGCAGAAATATCCACCTATGTCACAGACATTGTTTCTCTGCCCTCATCAAAGTAGCTTTGGCCACAGACCAGGAAATGGCACACATTCTCTCTCTTCCCAGTGGTATTAAGGTCAGAAAGTAAAATATGAGCTTGAAAATTAACCTTTGGAAAGAGGGGCTGAGAAGTGACTTATCATGTCCTGTCCTCATCCTCTCCACAGTCTGAGTGCCCAGACCTGCCATTCTCTGCTGGAGGAAGGACCTTGCAGACCAGGAGGTTTCTACCACTGTGCTATATTAAAGACACAGTGCAAAGTTCTCAGCTTTAAGCGAGAAGTTATTAGTGCTGTGACATTTGTGCTGCAGCCATCGATCAGCTGTGGTGTGATTTTCTTAGTGATTTCCCAGTGAAGCAATCCCTAGATAAAGTAAGAAAACATGACATAGTTGTGCTTGTTTTTACAGCTTATGTGACATAATCGTTTTATTCAAGGATAAGATCAACACCAAAACATATCCATAGTTCTTCACCAGTTTTGGAAATAAATGCATTTTTGGTCTGGGTTTTTTTTATTTCACCAATCAAAAATCTATAAAGGCAGGTTTTGTTCCCTATATGCTGTACGTGTTATCTCTCTGTCAGACCAGCAGGTGTATGTTAGATCTTTAGGTTTGGATGTCAATTCATATTCTAAGTCTCACTAAAATCCAGGGTCTCTGGGCACACTTGAGCTTGGGTTTTTCTGGTGGCCAAGGCTGTTTCTCTTTTTAGAGAAAAGGCAGCTGAAAATCTCTATACAATTAGAGTTCCCGTTGCGAATCTTAGCTTTCTTTCCAGTCACTATGATGGTGTCATTTTCGTATTGGATTCTATTTCTGTTGCAATAATTCACAGCCTGGACAACCTAAGTCATCCACCAGTTCTCTTTATTTATTTTGTATTTTGTGCTTGTTTAATTGGACCTCTTTGCATTTGAAGGAGAAAGAAAGATTTCAGACACCAGCCAGGCTTTACCTTTGTTATGCACCTTCAAATTTGGTTGGGCACTTTTGGCTTTCGTCAGGGGAAGACAAATAATGTAGGTACAGACATATATGAAGAAAAGAATCAAAAATGTGTGTCAGTGGTAACCTGTAGTCTGAAATATTTTGAGAAGTGATGTCCAAGGCAGTGAACATTTCCCTAGAGTATTTGTAGCAGTGGGCAGAGCTATGGGGTGGCTGGGAACAGACCAGACAGCCTGCAGAAGCTGTTGGTACTCACATACGCTGGAAGAGCAAGTGAGATGAGGAACACAAGCCAAAATCCTGCAGGGCAGATATCCCTGACACAATTGTACACCAAACTCATAAATCAAACTTATCTCAAAGCTCATACAAAGTGTGCTTAGTTCACAGTTTTCAAGATAAATTACTTCAGCTGTTTAATTTGGGGTTTTGTTATTTTAAATTAAGCAAACATTTTCATCTGAGGAGCATGCACTCTGAAAGGAAAGCCAAATTTTACATAGGTAGTTCCAGAGGAGATGGAATGTTTTCCATTTTATAAAATTACAGTGCTAAAAATATTTATTCCTTAATACACTGTTGCCCATAAAGTAACAAACATATCTATGTTATTTCAGAGTTTATTGGTCTGGGTAGACTTGGATAAAAGGCCATATGTTTCTAGTGGGGTCTCTTCAGACCAATAAATGTAATGTTGCTTTGCTCATTGAGAGCAGTGAGATTCAACTGCATAACCATTTCAGTTTACTACAGAAGCTTTTCTACAGAAGCTTTTACTTTAGAAACACACTTTTATCCATTGGGTACTTGCTTTGTTTCCATAATGCTAATAATGTCTTCCTTCTTTCTGGGAGTGTTTAAAGATGATTATTACAGCTGGCTGGCACAGCTTCTGAATGTCAAAGCCTTCTCAGCCCTCTTAAAAAATCTGCATTGGGTATTATTCATTTAGTTTTTAATTATTAGCATTTATATCTGTTTTTACATCTTTTGCATATCATTCAGCTGTTCAAAGGGAGTATTCCCATGCTGCCAGTCTGAAGTGCTTCGGTTTGAAGGCACCAGCAGCCCGGGGAATCCTCTCATACGTGGTCTCTGGCCAATCCAAAGAGCTGCCAATTGGGTTCTGCCAGTGCACATTAAACTGATACCATTTTGGAGACACTTTATCTGTGATCTTAAAATAACGAGCTCAAAAAGATTATTTCAGTGTCTTTCTAACGTATTGTGCTTGCTTTGGTCTCTCAGATAATTCTTTTACTCATATATGCTGTATTTTCCATTACATATTTACCCTTTACAGCCTGATAACTCTATTTTCCAAGTAAGCTGCAGGCTGTTGTGATTGCTATGGCTTGAAACCTCCTCCAGAGGTTGCTAGAGAGATAGAGTGCAATTACCAGCATTAGCTGAATAACATAAAAATTGTGTTAGATGACATCTAGAACTTGAGTATCATTTTCAAATAAATTATTAAGCATTTCCACTACTCCCTCTCTCAATTTCTTTGTACTCAGAGAAAAGTAATTTTATACGTAGCTTAAATGGGATGTAAACAAAGTTTTTGTGACTTTCTCCCTTGGTTTCTCACTTGACTCCCTTGAGTCAAAATTAAGTTCCATTCTTTAAGACTGACCTTTTGATACATACCTATACATTTTTAATTCTCTAAGGATAATCTCTCTGCCAAGTCTTTATTTCCACTGTTCTAGCTGATGCTAATATCTTTTGTTCTTGTTTTCATCTCATTTTCTATAGACTCTGCTCACACTGTGTTTGTATTACATGTATGGGAGCTCCAAGAACTATAAAATGTACTGAACTGATTATCTGCAAATGCTTACCACCTTCATCAAAATACTTAAGACAGATCCTGGTAATTTCTCTAGGGCAGAAACTGGTGCAATTGCAGAAATTTATTTTGTATTAGACACCAGAGAATCAACAGTTAAATTGTGGGAAAGAAGGAAAGAACTTTTTCTAAGAATAAGAACTACAAAACTGACATTTGTACCATATTACAAATCAAACAATCCTATCTTCATCTATGTTTATCTGTCCTGGGTAAGTCTTTATTTTCTATTGGAGATCATATCTTGACATACATTCTTGCTATGATTAGGTCATTGAGCTATTTTCCCCCCATATGGATTATTTGATATCTAGCCTTGGCTTACACTGCAGCCTTGATATAATTAAGTAAAAAATGTCGACCAACACAATTTCTTTTGAAAGCAGTCTGTCTTAGTTGCACAGTTCACACAACTCCTTAGTTCCTTCTATTTGGTTTCCAGTTTCCACTAGTCCTTGAATCCTCTAGTTTTTGCTTATATCACATTGCCATGTGCAAAATACAAAGCCCTTTTTGTATGACAGATATTTTGTTCTAGACATTTCATTTAACTTCAAAAGCTGAATAGCTTGTCTGATGCTTAACACAGAGTAAGTTTCTGCATGCATGTTATTTCAGAGGAGTTAGAGAACCACAAATGTGCACAGCTGTAGACCAAACACCTATGTGAACAGAACCCTCTTCATAATGAAATATATTCAAAACTTAAGTATAAATGTTTTTTGGTTTTTTTTTAAATATCTTTGTCTTATCTGGTTGAAAATTTTTGATCAGCTACGATTAGTGACTGAACTTGCAGAATGGCATACTGCCTGTGTTTTGCTTCTTGGTTTCTTATAGCTCTTTTACCTAATGACAGAGTGTTCCGTGTGATTTCAGAAATTTTTTTGTGGGTGTTACTGCCTGCTGCAGTTGCTGTGCCTGCATAATGAACTGCAAAAGCCCTGCTGTGTGGGTGTGGTATAGGTCAGCAGAATTAGATTTTCTCTTGATGAAATTCCACCAGTTTCCTGAAAAGATGTTGAACTCATTTCAAATAGTGAAGCTCTTGTCAACTGTGGGGTTTCATTTTTAGGATTTTGTTCCCAAAGCACACTTGTAGCCATAGCATATTCATGCAGCCTTCCTCTTATTATTTGCTGTCATTTAAGAATATCTATTCATAAAACTAAACCCAGCTGGAGTAAACATCAGCCATGGCCAGTCTTTGGTGCGTTCATTTGTACTCACAAAGGAAACATCATTAGAAATGCTTTTAAGATCAAAACTTAGTGTCTTTGCATTATGTTAAAGATATCTCTGGTGGTTTAATGTTGCTCAGAAAGCCCACTGGACTGTTGTGTGGACATGATCCACTTACTGGTTTGCAATGAAAGATGCTTGAGTATCTGGCATGCGCCAACAAAATGGAGTAGAACTCCATTCTTTCTTTCTTGAGCCACTAAGTGCTATATTTGTCTTCACGACAGGTAGCTCTTCTGCTTTTTTTTTAATGTTTTTGGAGATAATTCAAAAGAAAGATCCTATTCAGAAGCTAATTTCATTATTTTCATTATTATATTTTTCACCCTATGACATTTCAGTATCAATTTGAAATGTTTCGTAACGTTGAGACAAGTGACACCGTGTAGCATCTTTCAGAAGAGGCAAATTGAAAGTTAAGTGTTAAGTACTAATTTGGAAAAAATTACTTGAAATGTTGTTTTAACAATTTTGGGTACATGCTGTTGCTTTTACCTGTCTGCTTTCAGGGACTAATGCTAAAGATGGAATAAATGTTGAAGACTTTCTTGAATTCTTTAGCAGTCATGCCAAATCAGGTTATGTTGAGAAAAAAAATCACATTTATCACACCATATGTTATCTCTGGTACATACATGCATGTAGACATAGTAGAATAGAAGGAGTACTTCAAGTCCATGCAGAAATTAATGGAATAAATGGTACCTGCTGAAGCATATGGTACTTCCCAATTTCCACTTTGATGTGTCTAATTCCATTTGGACACTGATGGAGAGGAAGATGAGGAAAGACAAATATACCTACCACTCAAGACAAGATATGAAGAATCCTGGTAAACTGAAGCTTAAAAAACTATTTGAGTTTAGGACACTCAACATGAAAAAATAAGAAATGTGATGCAAAGCTGGTATAAGGGTGAAAGCCAACAACATGTGGAAAGGAAAAAATATCTCTAAGAGGAACTGGTTCAGAAACATCATTTACTGTGCCTGGTTAACTTACTAGTGCTTTGAAAATCTGAAATGTGTGATGCACACCATCAAATAGGGGATTTCTTAAATTACAGTTGTATGCTAATTATTCACTTTAGGCAGTGGTTTGTCTGAGGCAGTAAATGATCCCAGACTTGTCTTAGCAAGAAAAAAATCTTACCACTGAAATGTTGGGGACTGTTAGTCACCAGTGCAGGAATTGCCACTTTTCTAAATCTTGAATAGAAATGGGTTCAATAAAATGAGACATAATGACAGATTTATAAAAGCAACCTTCCTTTACATAATGGATTTTATATTCTAATGTTTCTTTACCATAATCCTTTAAAATTATGTAAAAAATTTATTATTTAAGTGATAGTAAAGAATTCATTAAAAGATTAATAGTTCTGGTTTACCAATTCACTTACCAGGTCACTTAATTATTTAGTTCATTAATTCTGCAAATGTCAGGCTTACCATGAACTCTAGTGATTTGCATAAGTAAGGTTATAGTTCTCTGAGCAATTGTCAATAGTTCTCTGAGCAATTGTCATCTAACAACTTCAAACAAGAATTTGGCATTATTTTTACACACATGTACATATAAAGATGGGGAAACTAATCTAACTAATTGATTTATCAAGAAGATACCCTCCAAATCAGACTATAGGAGTGGAACCTTTTTTAGGAGCCACATTTGTCATGAAACAAAAATCAGTCATTTAAGGAAATCTGAAGCCTTCTAAAGCTTTATTTATTCATTCATTTATTTATTTATTTAAAATTTTACTCATTGGAATAGTGAGAGGATGGTTCATTGAAATTATCAAAACGGTTCTAGTTCTGAGGTGACAATTAAAATATTTACACTCTGCTAATGTAACCCAAACACTAGAACTTATATGTATGGATTTGTATGTATACAGGCACATGTATATGGGTGTAAACATATCTAGAAGTACAAAAGAAATACTTCTAAGAATGTTGGAAATAGTCTGAATAGCCATTAGCTGTATTTAATCTCTGGTAGTAGCCTTCAAAGCAAGACAGTGTACACGATGGCACAATGAACCTTCTTTTAGCATAGGTGAAGTTTTCCATTCACTTGGTAAGCCTGAGTGGAGAACATCAATAGCTGGTCATTATGCACCATGTAAAATAATTTGAAGTCCTGTGATGCATACAGACTAAGTAAGGCCATCTTAAATAATTTTTATTGTGGAATGATTTCTTCCATTACAGGTTCTATGCACTGTAAAATAGCATGGGGCTGTAACAGTCACAAGCCAGTGTGTACCCATGTATCTTGCTGCAGTGAATGGTTAAATGTGGAAATGAATTCTTTCTGGCAGGCTAAACTCATGGCCCTCTGTATTAGTGGCATCTGCTATGGCATGTGAATCAGCCTTGCTCTTAGTGGGTGTATGCCAAGCAAGTACAGGTTTCTAGGGGGTAATACATAATCTGTTCAGACCCACTTCTACAGCCCCCATGAGTGGATCTATTAAGTACAATTAGTCTTGTAATTAAGGGCCACAGTATTAAACACTTCAAGCATTATTTTTTTCTCCTTTTGACAACACAGAATCAATCTTGTGACAGCTTCCCTGCTATACAGTCTTAGATCTTGATAAACAAAGTGCAAGGATTATAGTTAAAATTATGTTCAAGTCGGCAAAGCATGAGAAGCTTTTACACAAAATACACTCATTCAAATCTGTGGAGTAAATAGGTATAAATAGCGGAAAGTAAATCAGTGGTATATATACACAAAGGAGGTATAAACGTGTAAAAAATGCAAGTTTTAAAGACAAGAATCTTTGGATAGTTTCACCTAAGGCACCTACATGTATTGGATATTTCCTGCTGGATTAAATTGCATCTTTTGCAGTGTCAGTAATTTTGGGAGCAGCAGTGTGAGTTTTTGTATGGTCATGGGAAACACTCTGTAGTTATAGTACAAAGAAATGTAGATTGGAAGTTTTGTGAATTGATCAGCTACTGTGTGATTTCCTGGGATTGCCTATGTGTGTTTATAGATAAAGAGGTAGGGACTAGACTGTTCTCAGTGGCTTTGGAAGACAAGTGGGCAAACTTCTATGTCCTTGAAAAAGTTTTACTATGTTAAAATGGGGACTTTAAAGGAAAACAGCTGAAGAGAAAAATAAATTAGTGTAATACCATTTAATGTGAATCAGCACAGAGTTGACAGGGAATAGGATCCAGAGTTTATGGATATGCAAGAATGTTTGGGAACAAACTGAAATGATTCTCAAAAAATGGCGGATGTCCTATAATCTGCCACTGCTTTTCTTCCAGCTAAAAGGTCAGGGTTTCATCTGTCTGGTGGTAGATAATAGTTACTCAACTATTTTACTAGCTCTGAAACTTTTTGGGGAGAAGAACACAAACCCAACTGTACTGAAAAGCATTTAAAAGGGTTTCAACATGTTTACTTATAAAATACTGTAGCCAAAACAGTTTCAAATTTACTTCTATATTTTGAAGTTTGATCAATACCTTTACTGCCTAATTGGGCAGTCACCCAACTAATCCTGGAAATCTGAAGGTCCAAGCCAACCTTAACTCATAATGTAACAAATCTGAAGACCCTGTAAAAATCAACCACACATGCAGATTTTAAAAATCACCACAAAATCAGGTACAGTATGACAGTACTAGTGCCTTGTTTGTGCTTCTGGTGCTTCAGTTCTTCGTATGTGTTGACCCGGTGTTATCAAGGAGGATGGAATGATATTAACAATAAAGCATTTGGTAAATAGGACTGAGTTTTTTAATGTTTGATTTAAAATTAAACCGGCTGCCTTTTCTCAGTGTCACAATCATCATGGAATAGGCAGGTAGAAGGATGGACTGACAACAACCTCACCCATTAGATGAGAGGAAACAAGTTAGGCCAGATTTTTTGCCTTACCCTACAAAACATACCGGCTTTTAATCCCCCAGTGAGTTTACTGATGAGTAAAGAGCAGTTAAGACTTTTTGATTTCTCATTTTCCCACATGCTTTGAGCAGTGACTTCAATACTGCAGAGAATGGCAGAATACAATACCAAATCCTCTGCAGCTCAGTCTGGTTGTTGTGATGTCCTATTGCTAAAAAGTATTTTCTGATTTTACAGAATTTGGACATGCAGAAATCCCCTAAATTTTCCTGACCCTAGGACATGAAAGAACAGCAGCCTTTTAGTTAAATCTGTAATTGTGGTATATTGGTTCTAAGCACGTCAAGGACAGAGGAGATACTGCACATTCAAGACCAGTAATAATTCAGTTTGCGAGGCAGCCTCCCAACTGCTTCCGGATGCAGCTGGTTGGACTTGGAGGCTGCAGCTGAAAATGAAGTGTGGCTGGATGCAGTTTCTAATATCAGGCCAGAAGTCCAGCTGATGTTTACTGGCACGGCTCCGCTGAAGTGGCTGTGGTAGCTTATGCCAGTTAGGCTCTTGCTCCACAGCTTTCCCCAAGCACTAACTTGTGCTGTTGGAATTTACCTTCATCTCTCTTCTGAACTGAATAAGATAACCCTAATTTCTTAAAAATGCACCATTAGCCTTCTAAATGGAGAGACTGTATGTGTGACTTACAAAGTAAAAAACAAGCTGTTAAAACAAAAATGTTACTTCAGGGAAGCAGAACCCTCACACAGTCACTTTATATTGAATTATCCAGAGGTGTGCAAAAGATAGTAGTGTTTGGATTAAGTGTGCTGTAATTTGTAGGGTGTATTTTGAAATACGGTTTATTTTGAAGGCAATGGACATAGACGTATCATCAGCTTTCTATTACTGAAAAATTTGAGGACTTCCTAATGACTTTTAACAGCCAATGAGCATATATCCTTCACTGCCTACTGGTCATTAGATTATTTTGGAAATAGGCTTCCATCTAATTTGGGAACATAGACTGGGTGCAAGCTCTGTCCTCTCCATTGTTATGGTGAGCATTAGGCATTTCTGAAGAACAACTACTCAGGCTTCCTGATTCTAATAAAACGTTTGAAGTGTGAAGATTTAATAATGCTTGTAAATTATGTTGTACACAAATTTCAATGTGATAAGTTAAAAATTAAGACCATTTATAGTTTTCTAAATGTCTGCATGCTAACAGTTTACATTGTGTTCTATCTTGTGTAAATTCGTATCTCCTCAACACGTATTTCCTGTTGTGGGTATAAAAGTTTTAAATTTCTTTTACTATGAAAACTTGAAGCAAAAATATCTGTCTTGAAGAAGTGGAAATATATAATATATTCAATTCTGTTTGGAATGATAGAGCACTACAAAATAATTGTTGGATTAGTATTCAGCCTGTGACTATACAGACTATTGCTTAGATAAAATGACAAAAACAAATGTGAAAGTTCTATGAAAAGATATTCAAGGCTGTGAAAGCCTAAATACAGGGGACATATTCCGTAGTATCTATTCCCCATCTTTTTATGGTTTAATCAAATACCATGTTAATAACTTTGATACCGTAAGACCTTTTACTAGCTTGCTCTGATGTTTTCCTGTCAAGGGCTAACTAATAGTTTTAGCTCTCCAAAGAACAACATAACAAAGATAAGGCAAATGCCAGGAAATGTATTCATTAAATAGTCAAGAGAATGCCAAGGACAAGCTCACTGTATAATGTGTTAGGAGAACATCAATATTTGAGAAAAGGAAGATGCTGCTTTGGTATAACATATTTGTGGAAACTGGAATAAGCATGTTTTAAGCAAGGCTTCTCTTTAATTATTGTCTGAGTTTCACATAAAGTCTGCTTCATCAACTGGATAAATATTTGACTGCTGTTCAGTAAATTGCATTAGTTTACTTTAACTGTATGCTCAGCCTTATTCAGGCATCCTACATTAGGCAATGTAGTGTGTAATGCATCTCTGCAGGTGACCAGAGCTATTCTCTGTATGAGGTAAATTAAAACTCATATTTTAAAAATTAAACATTCTTGCACTTCATGATTTCAATATTTAATTATAACCTGTGTCAGGGCCTAATCTCTGACTGAGTCAGGCATGAAATTAATCAAAAACGAGGCACAAGCTTAGCAGATCCACTGCACTGTAAAAATAATTTTTTCAGCATTTCTGTGATTCTTACAGAAATTTTAGGAGAAAGATGCTGGTGAACATGTAGGTAGGGCAACAGTTAAAAGGTTAGTAAGTAGCCAAAATAATGATGATTTTTGTTAGTCGCCTTGGAAAAAACCTGGCAGAACACTTTAATCCTGAGATATTTCAGGATCCCTAAATCTATTTCAGGGACAAAACCCAACTATTTTTAAAAACCACAGCTTTGACATACAGGATAATACAGGAGTAATAATAATACAGGAGTAGGTTATTTTATGGGAACACAAGCATAATGCAGCTATAGCGAGTACAGATACACTTTGCAAAGTCCTTGTGCAAAATAATTTGCTGTAAATTAATTATTTGTAGTTACATTTCTGACTGATGGAAAAAGATGGTGCTGAGAAGTGAGTTTCTTTTTCACCGTGTATAATAACCTTATCTTTCCTTTAATCCAGTGAGTTCAGAGACAAATTTTGTAGCTGAGAAACAAAGGAAATGGTGAGGTTGAAAGGTTGAAAAAACAAGGTTGAAAAGGTTGAAAACAATTCTTGAAGTTTCACAAAATTAAAGCTTTTTCTCCAAAGTAGTGATACTGTGCTTTGGTTTTACATGAAAAGCAAAGGTTCAGTTGGTTTTAGTTTATTTTGATGGATTCATGTATTTTTTGCAGCATTGGCACTTCCAGAAACAAATCATCTATAAAAACAGGAAGTGCAAATGTGGCCAATGACAGTGGAAAATTTTCCAAACAGGCTCCTAAAAACTGACTGAACTACTTTTGGCATAATATTATAAAGGATATAAATATGTGAACAGTAACCTTCTCCCATCCTGGCATAAAGCTGACTGGCTTCTGAAGGCAGTCAGGTAGTAGGACCCAGATTTTTTTTATTTAGCTCAGTTCTCTATTCTGCTCAGACACAGGCTGTCTTTGTGATTTTAGGCTAATCGTGAGTAACCTCCTTAATTTTACCTGTTGTAAAACAGCTCACATTGCTAATGATTTGTCTGAGAATTAGGAGGGTGTCTGGTGTATGAAAAATTTCTTATTATTGCTGGTAGAAAGATTTGGAAGGCAGTTAGCTGAGCACAAACTTCACTGCAGGTTTGTTTATTTAGGAGAAGGAGCCATTCTAACAGGTACAGATATTGAAGTGCTGCATTTTAAAAGGAGAAAAAATTGCGGAGTTTATTCACAAGCGTCTGCTGCCCAAGATGGCCATGAACAAGGCTAGTCCTTGGTGATAGTTTGAGAACTACCAACTTACATCCACTTTGTCCTTTTGTTAAGATTATCCCTTAGCACTTGAATCCCACTGGAACGGGTCACCAAGAGTATTTTACACCCACTAAACTACCTTGGCTGTTTGAAACTAGAAACCCAGCTGGCTCCACCTAGCCAAGCCGGTGTTCTCAGGGAAAGCCTCTTGCACCCCAGACATACGTGGTATGAGATAGCTGGTGTTGGTATCATGCTACTATCATTGCTTTAAATGCAGATGGGATCACTGCTTTCATTCCCACAAAATAAAGTAAGTAGATGCAGACTAAATATTTCCATCTTGTCTTTAAAAGCCAATTCAGTGGTCCTTGGGAAGCCAAAACTTGTGAGGGCTGGGGTGACTTACCAGGTGGGAATTACCAGACCTAACTATCTGGTTGCCTGGCCTTAAATGAACCACACCACCTACACAGGATTTGCAGTCATTAATATATCTTCTGGTGAATCTACCAATAATTTTAATACCATGTACTCATCCTTTAAAAGTAATTTAATTTTATTATAACATTTCAAAAAAATGTACAGAAATACCACATGAAAAACAAGCTATGTGATCTAATGCACTGGTAAAATAAATTATTACAAAGTATATTTGTTTTTAATAATGTTGGACAGCTTCCATTATGTGACATGAATATTACATATAGTTGTTGAGCTGAATCTGTTGAGAAAGGTTTAGCAGACATGCTGAATATATATTTCCAATAGATTGGAGTATAGAAATTCAGAACAATGTTTTCTGTTAAGAGCATTTTAGTCATGTTAATATACTTTTCTGACTTCCTCTGGGATTTTTTTGGTTTTTTTGAGATCTGGAGTTTCTGTTGTACTTTTGGTTACAGGATAAAATCTGTTTTTATAGGTTTCTAATGTGTAGTGAGTGCAAATTATTTCAATCAATTTGGCGGGATTATTTTAGCCAATGAAACTTTTACTGTCTTGTGTTTTACTCAGGGCTTCCCAGATTTTCCTTGGAGATACCTCGGGTATTGATCAAGCAGAGTTCACACAAACTCGTCGAACCACACCTCTCATGCCTGCTGTTACTTTTTACATGGGGGGAGAAAAACTTTGACCCAGGTTTCATCTCAGAGAAGAGGTATTTCCCCAATATGTTGAATAAATATATCAGCTTAGAACAGGCCCAACTTTTAAGTGAACTCAATTTATTATTTTTTAAATAATGAACATTATCATTTATCTTTAAATTTTTTAGAGTTGAGATGTTAAAAGTTATTGCAGTGAATGTGTGGTTGCATTTGGTGAGCCTTACTCAATTATATTTCTTAAAACTTATTCTAAGGGGTTTTTTTCTGATTTTGAATAATATAAAGTACACTGTATTCCAAATGGTAGCTGCTTTTCTTATAGAGCAATATTTATGACAACAGAGATATTGTAATACATATAACTATTGTTAAGTAGTAGAGAAAGCTGAAAAAGTGTCCCATCTTTTTCATGCAATTCAAAAAGGGTTTTCTTAGCAACCTGAGTTTTTTTTGGTGTAACACGCTATTTACAGGGAAACTTACATAATTTTACAATATTTTCATTTCTAATAATGGCTTAAAACAATTATAGTTTTAGGAGTTCTATAGTCCTCACTGCTCTAGAGGTTTTCTAAATATTTTCATTATCTGATATAAAATGGCTTTCTGCTCAGTATACCATACAAATCTGACCATGAAGTTACTTACTAGGGTAAGTGAAAGGTGTTGGTCTGTGCTTTTATTGCCCTATTTATGGAGTGATTGCTAAACCCAACAGTACCTTATAACCTCATGAATAAATCATGGAATCAGTCACTGTATTTATAAAAATGTCTGATACTTCTTTCCAGTTTCCAGCATTTGAACATCTTTCAGTGCCTGAAATATATATTTACTAAGTGGTGAGCAAATGAAGTTATCAGTGGTGGCTTTTGTCGCTTGAAATGACTGCAAGCAGGGGCTCCCCTGATTTAAGGAACTCTGAATGTCAAAGGTACTTCATCTGTGTTTACACATACGTACATACAAACTCACGTCTGTATCTTCGTGCCTGTCTGACTTGGAAGTTCATGGTTTTTTTTCAAGTGCAGAGGCAGACTTGCACTGAGCAGCAAAAATCTCACATTTGAAGCTGTGTCACAGAGCTGTGCCTTCTACTTAACCCTCACCTTCCTGCACAGTCTTTTGGATCAGAGAAATGAAGCTTATATGCATGAGCAGTGCAGGGAGTTCCTTAGGCAGGCTGTTGAAGCAGCAAAGCAGTTCCACCACGGGGCAATGACAGCACTGGTGACTGCACCCCTGGTCCCACTGCATGCTGGCTCTGCTGGGAGAGAGCATCCTGTTCCGTTATGTCAGGGGACAGGAACTGGCAGGGACAGCAGTAGGGCTGCTGCATGGCAGGACTGCACTGAGTTCATGTTCCTCTTGCCTTGTTGAACCTGAGGCTTGAAGGGGCAGCAAGATCTTCTTGCTAACATGTAAAGGCAGAATCAGAAGCATGGCATATGTGTTGGGAAATCTTAATGCCAGGCCCCGAATCCTTTATCAGGCTCCCTACAACACTTACATTGATATTGTCAGCTATTTCCTATTGCATGTGTGAGTACCTCAAGAAAATGGCTACAGCCATTTTGTCAGATGTCATACAAACATAATGCTGCAATGTCACAGAGACCCGTGCACTTGGCCTAATCTGTTTTGAACCTTTTATCTAAAACTCTGTTACTCCTGTTGATGACTTTAATAATATTCTCCAGACAACTGTGGCCATGACAGACAATCTCTCAAAACAAACTGCTAGTGCTACCTCTTCCTAGAAGACAGGCCTTGAATATACAGCAGTCCTGGGGGTCTCACTGAGCCTGGACTCGCTAGTAATTCCTGCAGATGGTTGAAAAGATTCTGAAAGTGGTGTCATTTGTACTTCAATTCACCACAGTGAATCCTGTGATCATTATCACAAAGTTATGACCAAGGATGTCTCTCACAGCCTTGATGCAGTGAGAGTTGCCACTTATGCTGTCTCTTGGACACCAAAGTAAAAGAATATTGCTCCTGAATCAGCTCCTTTACACAGCTGGGCCAAAACTTAAGTTAAGTGGTAATTTAAAAAGCTGATTTTGTTCACTGAAAGCAAGTGAAAGATCTCATGACAGGGACTATGTCGACAGGTTGCTTTTAGTACAAAAGTTTCAAGCAGGTTAAGTCTTTGCTATATTTTTGTGTGGTACATATTTGGCTGTAAATAGTCCAGTACTGTAAATAGGGAAATGATAAATTAGTTTTCATTTCAGTGCAGTAAAAAATAAGTTTAGATGAATTACCTTGAAGGTAAAGGAAGTGTAAACATTTCTGTGCAAATTGAGTCAACCTGGGACTCATTTGAAAAGGATATAGGAACATTTATTTATTTGAATGTCAAAGGTATCTAACCATACAAAATGTAGATTCAGTGCTTCTGATAGGCACTGACTGTTCCTTGGAGATCTTGTAAACTGTTTCTCTCTGTGTCTGACTTGCCAAATTCTTTATCTATCTCCAGCACTTAATGAATTGTTTTACTCCTCATGAAACACTTGCTCTGGTCCCATTTTGAGTATTTTTATGTCTACTGTATTATTTTATTACATAGTTCAGGTGCCTGAAAGTAAATCTCCAGGACACATATTTTAATATATGAAAGTCTGGACATTATATATATTTATATGTGTATATATATATGGAGAGAGAGAGAGAGGTAGTACTAGAATTAGATACACAGATAGGTAACTGAAACTTGGACTTTCACACCATGATATTTTTGAGCACTTCTGTTGTGTTTTCAGTCCTTTTCAGACATGATTTTCTGTCTTTTTAAGTAACACAGGTAGAAATTCAGTGAAAAAGGTCCACATTTGCCATCTTTACCTCCCCACACCACTCTAGAGGTATATGTGTACACTCTAACATTAAACCTAATGACTGATTGGTTTTGGAAGCATTGACAGCATTCATCCTCCACTGGATGGTATCTTCTCAGTGACAGTTTCTGTGCTATAGGCATTTTTAAATAGTTCCTCATACATGAGAACAGAATGGACTCCAAATATAGACAGTTTAAAATGTATGAAGAGAGAGTTGCCTTCATATGTAACATTCACTTATCAAAACATCAGGAATTTATAAAAGACACTTCTCAAGTAACTGTAGTAGTATATATAGGTAAATGTATAATTTTCCATATAAAAGAGGAGAAAAACCTTCTTTTAGTTTCAAGCTTATTCTCAGAGAACCGGAAGTCCACTTTCATTTACATAATTTCAATTACTTGTTAATATTCTGTTAATACTTGGTGGGCAGAACCAGTGTGAGGGACAAATACATTTTTCTCAGGGTTCGTCATTATCACTGCCTTTCATCTCATATAAAACATTGATTGACAAAGAAAAAGGGAGACTCAGAAACCAAGAATGGTTTATATTTCATTTATCTTAAAAGAAAGAATCATTGCATGATTATATGAATCTTTGTTGTTAGTTTCTTCCTATGCTAGTGTCCATTCATGTCATGCGGGCAGCCTATTACTGCTTTTCAGCTGATGGCCACCTGTATCTGCAGTGTCAGATATTGGAGATTATCTCAGTTGCTCAGAGCATGGTGATAATAATAACCAAGATTGTGGGTTTGATGGTTATGGGCCATTCACTTAAGACTTGAACTTGATGATCTGTGTGGGTCCCTTCCAACTCAGAATATTCTGTGATTCTGTGAATAAACTGAGGGGCTAAATGAGTCTGTCTCCGGTTCAGATTTAAAGGCATATTGACAAGGTAATGCAGGTGAACTCCCAGAGGCAAACAAGAGATATGTCTCTCATATGAGGAAAAAAACCCCAGAAGATCTGATTCTTAGAGCTGCAATTGTGACATTATTTGTACACTTAGGCATAAGATTTCAGTCTTTCAGGGGATTTTTTTCCCATGTGGAAATACAGATCCATAATCAGATTATTTTAACTGCAATGTGTCTGATTTATTCTTCTCTGAATGTGGATGTGATTGCATCAGGCTACTAGTACTCTCCAAAACCTCTCAACCTTTCTGATGCTACCATATCCTTGGAATACTGGATGAAACAGGATAAACCTGGCCCAAGCAAAATTTATGGTAGGAAAATCACCAGGACTAGAGAAACCCAGACATACAGTAGTCTTGCTAAGGTTATTGTTTTTCCTTCAGAATGTTTCTGGTCACATACTCTAGTAAGAAAAAACCAAAATCTCAAAATGTATAATTCACATTCAAGTTAAATAGCAAAACCCAAAGAAATATACCTTCATGTGACTTAAAGAACATTAAAACTTCCATTACCCATAATTTCTGGGAGACGTGGCAATCTGCAAAACAAAGGCAGTATGATGTGATGTGGTACTTCATTTTACATATTGAGAATGTTCAATGAATAGCTTAATAGAAAAGCACTTTTACATCTTTTTAGCTATGTCCTTTTGCAATGAATCTTGGTTAATATTTCTGTGGTGATTGCAACAATCAAGTTTGAAAAAACAGTTGTAAAGAAAAGCCTGTAGTTTATGTTTAGCTATCTTAATGCAGTGGCACTGCAACACATGGAAGGAATCAGGCTGAAAAATGTAGGTTGGTATGAAGTAGTATTAAGTGTGCAGCAGTCAATCATGTTTGCTTCAAGTTATCTTACAGCTGTTTGAAAATCTCTCTGAGTAACTTGCTTGTCGTATGCAAGTGCTGTCTGTGGTAGAGCAGCAGAGACCCTGCGCTGCTTGGAGGCTGCTGGGGTGGGTGCTGAAGCCGAAGCCAGGGGCTTCAGTGCTTGTGCATGTAACTGCTGCCACTTTCTGACTGTAGCAGTGGCTGCCTCCTCTGCTGGAACATTGCTGGCAGTGTTTTATGCCTTTTATTTTTCTCTAACAAGTCAAGAGACAGGTTTGCAGACTGGTCAAAACCTGGCTCTATGCAAAGGACATGTAAAGCAGATTTAGGCACTTTGTCAGTGGTCTCTAATGGGCTTCATTTACCAGCCAAACAGTAAACAAGTAATATGCTGTGGGCAACGTTTTGCTGTTGGCTTTGGGTTTAGCTTTTTAATATGTACTGGCATGAAGCACACTAGAAGACCTTACTGCTTGCCAGACTGGGAATTACTATCTAATGGTCATAACAGAGATTTCAGGAACAGGACATCTGGTGCTTCTTCCTACTATTTTCACTGGCTTTCTGTATGACCTTAAGTAGATAATTTTCCTCCTCTCTGTCTTAATTAACTCACCATCTCTATTATAAAGATAATAATTCCTACCCATCTGGCCTAAATATCAATTATTAGTATGCCTTTGGTTTTTTATGAATGTGCATTTGATAAGTAAGGGATATTTCAAAAATAAAGTTATTTTAATGACTTTCTTTTGTTTTGTGCTATGTCAGTTAGATGCTCTCTTAAAATTTGAACATGGTTGATTGTCTCCTATATCTCAAATGATTTCTCTGACTTAATCAAAAAGAGCTGTTTCAATGATGATTAGAACCCCTTCATTTGTCTCTAATAGGACCGTTTTTAAAATTGGAAGAGCTGTTAGTCCCTCTTCCATGCAATCAAACAACCTTTATATGCCATTTGGTATCACAAGTGGTATTTTGCTTTATGCCTAGAAAGCACCCAGTATCTTTTAGTACAAGAAAGGAAGTTTTAGCCTTTTCTTCCATTTTCTGTGCTTCATTTTCACTGAAAGGATGGGTGGGATACGCCCATGTTCTCACAGGTGCCATAATGCCTGAAATTGTTATCCCTTGTGTTTACAAGTGATTAGGTAATTTTTTCTCTTCAAGTAAAATTGAACAGTGCACTCAGGTTTTCATAACACCTTGATACAGACTGGCAAATAAACCACAGGATTCTTATTTTTCTTTTCTTATTTCAAAGTGATCAGAACATCAGAAACTCAGTTAATAGACTTTGCAAGGGGGTTTAAGAACCCCTTATTTATCAGACTATTTCTTCAGGAAGGTAAAAGTTAACACCCATTTTTTTGCTTGGCTGTGGGTGGCCAATTATGAAGACCTGCTGTGGGTGAAATAAATACAGGGAGAGAAGCACCTGCCTACTTGAATCCACTTCATGCAGAAATATTTTGCACTGTGGATCCTTGGCTCAGATAGCTGTTCTTTAGCTGTGCCAGTAGCTGTTTCAGCCAGTGAGCAGGTTGGGGTGTTGATGCTCCTGAGTCCAGACGCTTAGCACCTGTCTAAACACCAACAAAATTCTCTATCTTGAGTCCAAGACACAGGTTCAAAGTTCATAACTGTTCTCAGACCTTGCAGGAATCGGACACTGTAAAAGAAAATACCTGGAAAGAGACACTGACTTGGCATGAGTCTCAATATACAGGGCAAGACCTCCTTAAGATGCTGCAAATTGTGTAATTTGAAACAGGAATCTGAAGCCAAGTCTTCCACATCTAGTTTGTCTAATGTTTTTACCATCAGGCATCTTGAAAAGAAGGCAGAGTTTCCTCAATATTTCCTGTTAAGGCTATTAAATATTGCGTTAAATAACTAAATGTGGACTAAGAGAAAGGTTAAAGGGATAGGAAGCAAGGACAGTCTCTGGGGACATAGTAAACTTACACTCATGTACCTGTTCCAAAAAATGCTTAATTATTCATATGAAATGCAGGTTACTTAGTAGAGAGACTAATTTTCACCTAATAATTTTTAGATAAGCATACTGAAAATGGGAAGACTGGACAGGAGACAAATACATTGCTGTTGTCACTTCAGACCCTGTGATATTTCATCTGCTTGTTTGGTAGGTAATTTCCTTTTGATTAACTGGTGAAAAATGAGTCTTTTAATATTATCCATTTAGGATTGAAATGACTTCTCCCCACCCTCCTTTTGAAACAAAGTAGAATGTCATCCTTGTATTGCATGGAGGGGCAGCAGGAGCTGTGATCTGGTAAACTAATTTCATTCCTCTAATTTAGATTTAGTTGCAACCCTTTCTCGTGGAACCAGCACTCCCAGTGAGTAATCAAGGAAAGATGGTTTACTTTTGAGTTTATACCAGTAAGGCTTAGGCTGAATAAATGCTAGGTGTGCAGAGTATCATCTAATTGTCTAGTTTTCCCTACAGGGGTCTATCCCTGTTAGGCAAACGCTGTGCCAGCCCAGCAATGGCTTGAACCTAACCTGGGTAATAAGTGCACATGAAATTTAGTAGCTCAGCAGAACCCAAAGCTTTTGACAATCAAATGGTTAACCCTTTCACAGATCTGTTTCTTGGGAATTGAATAAATGAGGGTATTGTAATGTAAAGAACATTTGTTGGCTGAAGGCCACCATGAGGGAGATTAGTGGGGGGTATTAAAGATGAAATTATAAAGTCTCAGTGAAAGAGATTCAGTTGAATTCAATGATAAATGACAGTGAAAGGAAGAGAGGGATATTTCTGAGATGAGCTGTATTTCCCTAAAGAAAAATACTTGTGAGATCAGATTTTTAAAGAAGGAGTATTCTTTTTTTATTATTGAAAAGGTTAGATTATATCATTTTTGAGAGCTCTGTTCTACTGAATGTAATAAAAATTGACATGAAGTGTTTTAAGTTTGTTGATAATTCCATACTATTCTGACCCACTTTATCTGAATATCTTAAAATTCAATTTCACTTGTAGAAGGTATTCTCATATTATCCTGCTATATAGGCTACAAAAGGCTGGTAAATCCATAGATGTTCACGACCACTCATGCAGAAATGAAATATTTAACTACAAGGGTATCTTGTATTTCAGAAGTTATTTGCTGACACTTCATTCTCTGATCCTTGTAGTCCATACAAAATGATTTGCACATAGGAAATATAAGTAAATGCTTTACAAATTGACTTTTTGAATATTTTCTCACCACTTCTAATAGATTTTATTAAGTGCTTTCTGCTCTAAAATGTTTCAGATGTTGTGAGGTTTTTTATCATTTAAAAGCACATTGCATCTATTAATCTTCTTAAAGGATTCCTCAGTTTTCCTCAACAAAACAATTAGGAAATAGAGTTGCACATTCTCATAAAAAGACATATGAAAGCTGATGTGTATTTATTATGCTTATTAATTTTTGCTAAAGATTGATTATAATGCCTTTTTTATAGGAAAAAATCCTTACATATTTTGCCTATGTCTAAACAGGTAGAAATCACTGATTTTTTTGCCTATTTTGAGTGGTTATGAATATAGAAATCTAACTAATCTTCCTTCTTTAACATTTAGAACAAATTACAGTGCACATTTCATCCAGTAAACATGCAGTCTCATGTCATTCTAAATCACATTAAGAATCAGTTGAAGTTGGGGAGGTGGATGTTGAACTGTCAGATTTTAGAAAGAGTGGAAAAACTTGAGATCAGATTTTCAGCCTACAAATTCAGATGGAAGAATTTAATCAGCCACTTTCCATGTGCTTCACTGACTATCAGAAGTTCTGTCTGTCACATACAGATGTGGATGTGAATGTCTGATATGTGTTTCCCAGCTCTACCTAATTGGGTAACTACAGAACTGGTATTAGAATAGACAGTTAGTAGTCAGTACTGTACACTGGACAAGAGCCACATTTGGAACAGAGAAGATATATATTTTCAGAGTACCTTCTATGTCAATAAACCAGAAAAAATACTTAGCAGTGAGTCAGCCTTTACACATTGGATTTTATTTCTATTATATTTTTATTCTATTTATTTTATTATATTCTTAATTTATTATTCTTAATTATTATATTCTATTTATTTCTATTATAGAAAATAGGTTTCCATTGTTTGTTTGAAAGCAAAGCTCTTCAATTTCCATGCGTTTTAGATAGCCTTTATTTTTATTTTGTGCTTCCTGGAACAGAAGGAGAATAGGATGATCCTTAGTGAATGCTAAGAAATGCCTATGAACCAGCTCACTCCGAAGATTTTCATTTCTAGTCACTTGCCCTGGTAACCCGTAGGGAGTCCCAAAGTGTTAGTAGTCACTGTCATGGATGGAAATGTGAATATTACAAATTTTACCACTGTAAAATACTTTGTGAGCCTGCCTCTTGTGCTATGCAAAGGCCATTACCCCATCCAACTCTGCAAACACACTGTCCTTTATTATGTGTGTGATAGCATTAGCATCACAGACAGTGTTCATTTTCTTACCAATCCCCACTACAGGACATGAAGAAAAAAGCTTCATGATTGAGGCAGACACTGTTCAGCAGGATTCCAGCATTGACAGAGCAGGTTGAATAGTAACATACATTTCAAACATTATATTGTAAAATTCCTGTAACACATCTGGTCAGTGCTGTTGCTAGAAGTCATAACCTGACTCCACTGGGCACACTGTTTTGACTCAGTTCAGTTACTTGCATTTAAATACAGCCTAGGCAGAATGGAAAAACAGTGAGATTTTTGAATAATTTGCTGGAGGGCTTAAAATATCTTAGTAGAACAAGATGACTATCTAAAAAAAATAATTCTCCTGGGTGGCACATTCATGGCTTCATGACTAATTTGAGATGGCATAATTTTAGAGATACTATGACGAGGACAGAGCTGCTGCATCCTAAGACTTCAACCCACTGTCATAATGTGAAGGTATAAGGACTCCTGAAAGGACACAATACTTGTCATTTAAATTAAAAGTGCCAGGGTGGTTGTCCATGTTATCGAGTTTCTGAAATGACACCATCTCTTGTTTTGTTTCAGATGTTGCCAAAACCTATACTTTCGTTATTTCAGCTATGGAGAATTTCGGAGTCTCTCTGGAATATACACTTCAAATCAAATTGGTAAATAAAGCAGGAGGTTAATTGGTTTCTGGTTTCTATTTGGTTTTGGGTAGAATTTAAACTTTTTGGTTATGCAACCCTAAAGAGTTTGAAAACAAGTTACTTGTGAGGATATTATCTCTCTGTGAGATGCATTGCCAAAACTACAGTTGGAAGGATGCATAAAGTTTGTTCATATGAGCATAGGGCCTCTGGTACTTGGTGCTCTCCAAAGCAGTTCTTCAAACTGATTTGTTGCCTCAGTCTGAAATAGTTCAAAAAGACCAGTTTACAGGTAACACAGAAAAAACAGATCTTAGGTTCTGAGGACGGCAAATGATGATGTGGAACAGCACTTTAAGGTATGATAGAAAACTGCTAGGATTTTTTCCTTTTTTTTTTTTTTAAGTATGGTATCATTTAGTGATTTTCTTATACCTGTTGTGGAAGAAGCACCTAAAGAATTTTTCGTTAGTGTTTTTAAAGATCAAAATTTAAAAAATAGATAAAGAGATGTGTACATTAGGTGAGGCCTTCAAGTTAATTTTTTAAGAAGTTAATTTATTAAGGGGGAAGGGAGTAGGCCTTCTCCCCACATTTAGTGCTCTTAGGTATTACTTGTATGGTGTCAAGGCTTCTTTGCTGTGGCATTTCAGCTGTGTATCTACACACTCCTTGCCAAGCACACTCTGCCTGCTTCTTGAACCTATTCACCTCTTTACCAGTTGTAAAACTAAATAAAAAAAGAACAAGCCTTTTCAGGAATTTCCTGGAAATCCAAAGTGTTCCAGATTCTTGACTTGATATCATTTGAGAGTAGGCTGTCTCTTATTAAACTGATGATACTACAGAGTGTGTCTGAAATCTTGATACTGAGGCCTTCCAAGCTGCAGCTGTACTTACACTGCATGATAATAATAAATTAAAAATAACAGTAAGTAGCATTGAAATGTTACTTCTCTGGCAAAAAAAATCCTGTGTTTCTGTTGGATTATTACACTTGTTCTAGGAGCAAAATGGGTTGAATGTGTTGTTTTACTGTCTTACAAACCACCAGGACACAGCAATGCCAGATGGTTGGGGTTTATAGCCAGCAATTTATGCACATTAAAAAATATTTAATGGCACTCTAATCATGCTTATGAGAAGCCTGGATTTAGAAATATCGCAGCCACCAATCACCTGCAAACAATGAATAATCCCTGAGAAGGAGAGCCAGAAAAAACAAGAGATTGTGTATACCTTCTTGGAATTATGAACAGATTTCTAACTTGATGGAAATTCAAGTAGTGTCAAAAGTTGTGCAAAAGAAAGGTGTAGAAAGGCCATATATATGTAATAACCCAGAAACATATTTATACTATATTATATTTAAGTTTAGCATGACAAGAAGTGTGAAGAAATTGTGTTGAAGTGTAGCTAAATATGGACATAGTGTCTCACTGAAAATTTTCACTTCCTCCCTGGAAAAGTTCTTTAGGAAGTTTAAATAAGAAGAAAACGACACAAATACTGTAGTACTTGAGTCACGCCGGATTTGAAGATGACATTTTCATGTCTTCTGAAAGTGTTAGAGATCTTGAAATTATAAGTAAGGACATGAGTGCAGAGAAGCAAAGAGCAGAATAAGGATTAAGTACGTGGGATGTAAAAAAATGGGCAAAGACAGTTATTTTAAAAAAGCTATTTGTGTACAACCTGTTTACACTCAAATAGAGACATCTCATCAGTCATTAAAACTGATTCATGATTCCCAAAATAAATGCCCATTTTCTTTACTTGTAATTTTGCCAAGCCTGAAACATCTGTTCTAAAATTTCCCATACAGACTAAATTTTTGGAAAATTTCAATCCCAACAGGTATGTTTCTTCCAAGAATAAGATTAGACTGGATAATGTAATGATTTATCCAGGGCCACAATGAAAAATTAAAAAAGATGCACTTCACCTGCACCTTAAATGTTGTAGCACAGCACCTCAATCACAAGTTAGCTCTTCTTTACAAATCAACATGTGTGTTTCATAATTCAATGTCATTTACTAAAAATCTGTGCCCCTGGAGAGAAGCACTTGCCAAAGAGTGTATTTTTTCTTTTTTGTTTTTGTTTTGGTTTTGTGTTTTGTTTTTTGTTGTTTTTTTTTGGTTTTTTTTTGTTTTTTTTTGTTTTTTTTTTTTGTTCTTTGGGGTTTTTTTTATATTAACCCCATTTTAAACACATAGCCATGTGAAATTGCAAGAGCATAACTGAATAACTGTGGTATCCCTTGGCTGCAATATGTTTTTAATTATCAGGACGTGATAATGTGGAAGCTAGAAAGGAGGGAATTGATCTTGAAGGTTTTTTCCTTCATGTATTTCTCATTATAATTAATTACCATAAATAATACAAATGCATTTTTAGTTGTACAGTGTTAGAAAATTAGAAACTGTGTCAGAATATGATGGAGCCGCAGAATTACTCTTGTGGAAGGTTTTATTTTTCTCAAAAGAATGTTAGTTACATCAAGAGATTTCAGTCCACTTTTGAAAAGAGCCATCTAGAGTTCACCATTAATAGAATTAGAGAGGAGTCTTATGTAAACCCCAAATTCAGCCCCCTCTAGAAGAAGGAAGCCTGGATCGTGAGCCTGGCTTCCCACTTTAGGCCCATCCATAAAATTCAGAGGGGTTTAGTTCAACATACACTGTTTAAGATGCATCTAATTCAAATAGCCTTCTGTAGAGAATCTTCAGTGCATTCATCCTTCCACAAAGAGGTTCTCCATAAAAGCTCTCTCTTTCAAGCCAGATAACTCCTGTACATGAATAACTTTCACCACAGGAACTCACTGAGGCAGCAAACCCTGATCTTAGTGTCTTTTCAGAAATAACAGGCTCTTGGAACAATATTCTCTAAGTCCCCTTCAGAAGCAATTAACTGCTTCCAGTACACCTGGAGCGTATTAAGCCTAGGAGAGGCCTTAAAGCTACAGTTCACATTTCACTTCAGTCTGGTAAGAAATCAAATAAAAGGGGGAATTTAAGAAGTCAGCTAATGCTTATTCCATATTTCTGGCAAGCAAAATATTCATAGAAGGTGCTTGCTTCCTTTGGCAAGAGAAACCAAATTTCCAGCTTAGGAAGCTTCATATTGTTTGAATATTTAATTTCCCTTCACTTTAACTAGAGAAAATATATAGTAGAACATTTTAAAGGCTTTTCTCAGTTTCCAGCTGTGTGATCTATACATCAGCATAAAGATCTATGGCATCTACTAAGACTACCTGCTTTCAGAAATGACACAGGTGTAGCTATGGTCACCAGCTTGTCACATATCAAGTTATTAAGTGATAATGATATTTGATGACATACATTCATTAAAACCACCAAATCAATGACAGCTGTGTCTCTCTAAAGATTCCCCTTTTGGCTTTGAGTCTATTCTCTGCACATGGATGATTTGGAGAAAAAAAATCATAAAATTATTTAGTAACCTCTGTAAAGTTCAGGTATATTCTCTGCTGAAGCTTATGTCCCTCAGACTATACCAATTCACAAAGGGTGACCATTACTGGAGGTGAATTTCCCCACCTCTGAGAAGGTGGAAAAAACCAAACAAACAGAAAATTCTTTGGAGAATTGAAAAGCAATTAAAGAACATTGAAAGCTCTAGTTTTCTTTTAAAACTAGGATAAGGTTTTTGAAAGGTCTAAAGTCCTGGCAGTCAAAGAGGACAAGAAATGTCACGAGTAAGCACATGTGAGTATGCGGCATTGAGACGACAGCTTTATATGCTGATCCTACCAATGATATCCCTGTCACATTTCAACATGTTATAGATAAAATCACCAGGATGTGTATGAGATAAACCTGAAATAAACTTTTTCCTTTGGTAAAAGTGCAGGAATCTGAGACAGCTAGTATCCATCTAATTGGGATCTAGCAGGAAGAGTAAAATACTGATTCCCAATATTAAAGAGCCATGACTTGCATGCAAGCACAATGCACTTCAGAATGAATGTGCCAATTCATTGTGGTTAGTTTTATTAGCTAATAGAGGCTATAGACAGGAGATCCGCCTCTTCCTGGTGAATGGATGAGAACTGACCTGCATTTTGTTCTTGTTCCATAGCTTGCCTTGCAACTGGCAAGGAGCATTTATACCTGCTTAAGGATTAGTATGGTTTTTTTGGTGATGTAAAAGCTCCATATGAGGATCAAATATTATTCTGTAAAGCAGAAAATAATGATGACTGAGGAGTCAATGACACTAAAGGAACAAAACTAAACTGGGAGGAGCTGTCAACTCCCTCGAGGGCAGAGAGATCCTGCAGAGACATTTTGACAAAATAGAGGGATGGGCAATAACTGACCGTATAAAGTTGAACAAGGGAAAGTGCGGGATTCTACACCTGGGATGGGGCAACCCTGGGTGTACAGACAGACTGGGGAACAAGAGACTGGACAGCAGTGCCGCAGGGACCTGGGGGTCCTGGTTGATTGTAAGTTGAATCTGAGTCAGCAGTGCCCTGGCAGCCAGGAGGGCCACCCGTGTCCTGGGGAGCATCAGGCACAGCATCACCCACTGAGAAAGGGAGGGGATTGTCCTGCTCTGCTCTGCACTGGGGCGGCCTCACCTCGAGTGCTGGGGGCAGTTTTGGGTGCCACAATATAAGAAAGATATAAAGCAATTAGAGAGCATCCAAAGGAGGGCCACATGGATGGTGAAGGGTCTTGAGGGGAAGCTGTATGGGGAGTGAATGAGGGCACTTGGGCTGTTCAGCCTCTGACTGAAGAAGAGGAGACTGAGGGGAGACCTCACTGCAGTTACAACTTCCTTGTGAGGGGAAGAGGAGAGGCAGACACTGATCTCTTTGTGGTGACCAGTGACAGGTCCCAAGGGAATGGCCTGAAGCTGTGTCAGGGAGGTTTAGGTTGCATATCAGGAAAAAGGTATTTCACACAGGTGAGGGTGTTTGAGCACTGGAACAGGCTCCCCAGGGAAATGGTCACAGCACCAAGCCTGACAGTGCAAGAAGCATTTGGACAGTACTGTCAGGCACATGGTGTGATTTTTGGGGTGTACTGCACAGGGCCAGGAGATAGACCCAATTATCCTGATGGGTCCCTTTCAACTCAGCATACTGTATGATTCTATGACACAGATATATATAAAATTTGGGTAGATAAACTTTCATCTGGCATTCCCTAATAGGTAATCCTGTCTGAAACACTGGCTATTCAACTTTAATGTTCTTTGAACATATTTTAAATAGGCACAGTATAAATGATATTCCCTTCAATTGGCACTTCTCCTGGGACGTGCATGCCTTAGAGCATTTTTAATAACTTACAGACATTATATGAATGTAATGGAAAACTGTCTATTGTTCTCACACTGGACAAGGAACACTTTACCTTTATAAGAGTACCACAATATTTTGTGACTCTTTCTCTCGAAAAAGCAGCTGCAGAAGGTGGAGAGCAGAAAGAAAGATTAAGGTGACCATGGCTTTTTTTTTTTTTTTTTAATCTTAAGCAATCTGTCAGACTAGGCAAAAGCAAAGGGACATATCACAATATGCACATATGTGTCAACTAAATGAAAATATCAACTTATCTCCTGTTTATCAGTAACTCTTCCAAGGTTGGCAAGGGGTTGCTCTGTATGATTTCAGCACACTCAGGAGAAAACAGAGTCAGTTCGGAAACATGGGTGAGAGTGAGGACACGCGTCTAAAGGGTAAAACTGAGAGGTTACTCTCTGAACATGACTGGTAGCTTGAAGAGTATCATCAGTCTTGTCTGCAAATGATTTTTGCTCTCATCCCTTTTTCTGGTGCTTCAGTAAGGTAAGTAGCTGAGCACTGCAATAATGAAAGTGTCCTGAAAGTCCTATGCTGACTCTTCAACTCATATCTTCTCAATAGATACTGTGTCCTAAATTTAGAAAGGATTTCTTTTTTTAGTCAACAAATAAACAAAAATGGGTAACAATTTCCTAGGTTTTTTTGTGTTGATAATTTTAGAGACC
Organism: Rhagologus leucostigma; assembly: GCA_013397725.1. Classification (NCBI taxonomy): domain Eukaryota; kingdom Metazoa; phylum Chordata; class Aves; order Passeriformes; genus Rhagologus; species Rhagologus leucostigma. The sequence continues at coordinate 1,550,353 of VZTD01003424.1, read as the reverse complement.
TACTGTAATCCTTTAGAAGTTTATTGTTATAATGAAACAGGAATACAGCCAAATACTTAGAAATAGGATTGGAAAAGAGAAGTTGTATAGGAAAAAGAATGGTATATGAACAGCACAAGAGAATTAAGAGGAACTAGGAGAAAAATGTTTTAGAGGCCTTCAAATTCATTTTACTAAGACTTTGGGAAAAATTTATATTTTTGCAGAATTCTGTATTTTACAATTGAGACAGAAAGAGAGGACCTACTCATTTGACAATTAACTTTATCAGCTGTAAATGTTTGCATTTATACCAGTGAAGAGAACTTTTCCCTTTGGAAGTGTTCATCTACAGTAATTTCTAGAAAGAAGTTACAGAATATTTTTATGTTCAACTATACAAATAATTTTACATTTCCCATGTAATATATTTCTTTCTTTTTGTATTAGGTTTACTGGACTCCTTCTTTCCCAATCCCTCAGATTAGTTTATTTCTGTTTTTAAAGAGACTTTAGCAGAAGAGAAGAAATTAGTTTAGATCTGGTCTCTTTGAAAGTGGTTTCATTCAGGAAGAAGTTATCTTCTTTTAGCTTGTATTTTTATAATTATGCCAGGAAGGAAAAGGATGTGGTATTAGGCTTTGGAAATTATTGCTTTCGTTTCGTCTGCTTCATGTGATGCTTGTAGCATTTTTGAAAAATCATATACAAAACAAAATTGTTGTAGCACTTATTTTGGGTGCTGGTTTTATGTCTTAAGAGTGCCTAGCAGACACTTTTTCAGTAACAATGGATTTTTCACTAGTCTTAAGCTTTAATGCTTCTGGAAGATGCTCTTCAGGTAAGCCTTCAAGCCCTATTTCTGCAATTGAATCCACTTGGGTGAAATCATGACAAGGCCTGTTCACTTCAAATAACTTGCAGATGACTAATATTTTTGGGTAGCTCTTCAAAGTTAGCACACTTTTGTATACGTTCAAGGTGCTGTCTATAACGTACTTGACATACATTTCTGTATATCACAACCAAACAATGGTTAAACAGCAGAAGATTTTGCAAATTTGTCTTTTTGATTCTTACATATAGTCATGTTGATAATCCAGAATTGTACTTACCATATAATTTCTTGCATGAAAAAGGCCTACAAAGAGGTTTTTTTAGTTCTCAGTTGCTCTATCATGGGGAATGCTCTCCAAAGACCTGAGAGACTGAAGAGTTCCTACCTCAGAGGTAGGATTTGAATGTGGGTCTTGTGCAGCTGAATGCTCTAGTTGGGTTTACTGCATTATTTACATTCGCTAACTTACTACTGCTGGCTCTCTGCTGTGGTCACAGGCATTAGCCTGGTTAATCACCTGAGACCTGAAGGGAGTTCACATCTGAGAACCTCAGGAGGGAAAAGAGGCAATCGGTGTCCAGCCTGATAGAGATAGGTGGGTCCCTTGCCTGGGAGTACTGATAGATACCCTTACAAATTTCCTACTTTGTGTCATTTCCTGGCTTTCAGTGGATGCTATTCTCACAACCCTATTTCTTCAGGAGCTTCAAGGTAGCAGGATCCCACGTGCCTGTCACACGGTTACAGATTCCACAGAGCAGCAGGGTAATTAGGTTCAACATTGCAACAATTTACTTTGAAGTCCATTAGGTGGACATACGCTTTTAAGTTTATCTCTGAAGACTGGAGAATGGCATACAAGGATAATTATCACGAATGGTGGAAAAGACAGCCCGAAAAAATAACGTCAGGAAAATTAGGATGTCTCAAAATAAAGGAAGTGACCTTGTAGTGTATAAATAATGACAAACAGTGGAACAAAGGTTGTGCTTTTATTTTGAGAAATGAGACAAAAGACCTGACAATACTCACAGATAAATAGAAGCATAGCATCCACAGGAGCCCCAACTGTCAGAGGTCATTCTGGAGTCACATTTTACAAGTCACAGGCTTCAAGCCTTCTTTGGTAATATTTCAGCAAATAAAACAAAACTGAACTTCCAAGATTTCTCACTAACTCTAGCAGCTATTCATCATTCTAAATCTCTACCGGCACTTTCAGAGTTTTTCTGTCACAGTCACTGGAGTGGCAGGAAATTCCTGTATGGAGCTTGTCTTCTCACCCAGCAGTTCCAATTACTTCAGTGCTTGACTGTCACTTTGACAGCATCACTTCTGAGCCATCCAGCAGTGTGATAAAAATTAGGAAACAACAAAAACAACACATGGCTTTTGAACAGGGTATTTCTTACAAAGTGTTTGAATATGTGTGAGTTAATTACCATGCTCCCATGGTCATAAACCAGAGCGGATTTCATCATTTGTATTTCTTTTATCCGTAGTCAGGCATTTCTTCTTCAAGACCTGCCACAATAACTGATACAATTTCCCCCTGTCTTCCTGGTGAGGCAAAGTTCGTATTTTTAAATGTTATTGGAATTATCCTATACTTTATAATGAGAATAAATGGATTTTTAAAAATAAACAAGTATGTTCAGAAATTCCTTGATATTTCCATTCATCAACACTCCTACATTTTAAATGTGAACTACTTCAGGTACATGTATAAAACTCTTTTTAAAGTATTAAAAATCTGAAATAAAAAATAGTCTCATTTTCATCAGAAAATACTGTTGCTGTTTCTCCACACATGTGCCATTAATTAATAGCCTGCATTTTGAGTATAGTCATAGCCTTGCTATTTGAAACAATTCTTTGGAAACAGTTTTTGCAATAATAAAATATATTAATGTACTTGTGTCCACTGGTCTTGTAAAGACCAATTTCTAGCAGAGTCTGAATAAAACAATGACAGTCCTGCTGAATTCTGTGAAGATTGAGACTCTCTTAAGACTGAGCTTCCCTTTGTTAAAAATCAAAATGTGTCAGAAATCTACTGACTCAGAATAAAATTGCAGGTTACAATTTCACCCTTGGGCTTAATCAAACATGTGGTGTAATATCAAATTTATTGTGTACTTTTGCTTTGAGCTTTGCTGACATTTCAATGCCATCAGCAGTAGAAATGTCGAAAAATGTGATTGTCTTTTTCTGCATTTGGATATGGTGCCACAGTTCACCTTGGCTTTAACAAGTTTCATGATATTGTCCATTTTTAAGCTGATAGAGGCCATTTTAAAGATCATATTTGTGTATATAAAGAATCTCATATCACACTATGGTTGTTATCATGAACCACTAAAATACTACTTTTCACATTCTGCTGTATGGTTGATTTTAAAGTCAACAGTCCTTGATTACCATATTTATGAATGCAAAGATTATGTGATGGAATATGATAAATATATAAATAATATACTGGATACTTTTTTCCTTTCAGACGTTTAATTGCTACATTTTAGACCCCAAAGCACAATTTTTTTATCTTAATCAAAAAAAGAAATAAACCTTTTCCAAAAAGAAATAAACCTGTACAAAATATATACATTCAGTATCACGTTGCAGACACATTTTTTTTTAAGCAGATAAAAAGCTTCCAAGTGGCTAGGACATGTGCATTATGCCCATGCATCTGTTTCATGTATATATAGTGTTTTAGTGTATGTGTATAAAAATAAAGCAAAGGTTTGAAATCTTATTTTCTTTCTGTATTTATCTTGTGAAAATTGCTGGTCTTCTATATCTGGAATTAGTGTTGAATTTTCTTCTATTACTGTCCAACTTTATTCAAGCATCTCAGTTTTGTGAAGAAATCTTAATAGTGAATGACATCTTTCTTGCTTTTGATAAATAAATAATTCTTTCTCAACAACGCCCTTTCTTCAAGTACCTCGCATAAACTGGAAGTTTATTTTTGCACTCACTGGTGAAGTAGATATTATTACTGTATTTTAAAAACACAAGAGGTGAGACACTGTAGGGCTATACTGTAATACCCCCAGATCTAGGTGTCTAACTGCGTGTCTGTGTTGAAAGCCCTCTCAACGCACACGCTCACATATGGAGGCTGTGGCAACAGCAGCTCTCCTGTGGACGGCAAACCTTTTTGCCACTGGAACAAGAGACACAGGGTGGCAACTCCTTATGTTGATGGTGTCTCTCAGGACCCTTTGTCATGAAACCTATCATGTCAATCCCTCATCTGCCATCTAATCAGGGTGTTGCTTATACTGTCTAACAGAAATTTCCACCAGCTAAGTTACCTAGATGCCTGTTTTCACATTGGCTTGTCTCTATACTGTTGACCCAGTGGACACCCCATTGCTGCAATATTGCAACTGAAAAATGTGTTCAAGCACAGCGTTTGTGTGCTTGACACACAAAATTTCTTAAGTATGCACAGGATCTTATGCTATAACTGAGAATATATAGCTCTCCTGAAAGCCAGTGCTAAAACTTCAAAGCTGTGCTTTCTTCATATTTTGTTCCTGATGCTCTTTAGGAAATCAAATTCTTTATTTTCTTTCTGTAACTATGAAGTCCATATGAAATGCTACTTACTCAGTGTCGTGTGAATATCAGTGATTACCTTCTAACATAAGTGCAATTCAAAAGATTGTTACACTCTGATTAGGTCTTGTTATTATTGTTTGTTTCTAGGATCCTGTTTTTCTGTAGATCCTCATCTGCTGCCTACAGAGAATGCTGGATAGACCATGAAACAGAAATGATCTTTAAGTGACATTTACACCTCCTAATCTGAGCTATTTGCAATTATTTTATAATCTTACAGGAGAAGCATTAACAGCTGATTGAGACTACAAATGATGCAGGTAACAGCCACAAGGATGAGTCATCGAGAGCCCACTGTTGCAGACCTGGCTGGGATTCTTCAAATTGTAAACCAATGTTAATGTTAAACATGCTCCATGATTGACTAAATTCTAAACTTCTCTTTGGCAGTCCCCCTAAATATGGAGTGACACTGTAGCAGTGAGCATTGAATGCTATCACATCAGCCAAACATCTGTGTCCGAATTTCGGCTTACCTATTAGGTGAGTAAAATTTAGCACCCTGTCAGGTACTAACCATACTGTAGCACCCCTTAGTTTTATTTAACCTTTCTGAACAAAAGTCAACGGCCATTTCTGACCCATGTAACATTAGTTTTGTCAGTGTAATCCAAATTTCCTCTTTACAGTCAGTGTTGCCTACTGTATTTTGTTTAATATTTTGGGCTTTTTCACAGAGTTTAATCTGTGGGCGTCAGAGATCATATACAGATTCTTCTAGGATCGTCTTGACATCTGGGCTGCAGGTTGGCTTTTCTTATGAAAGGCCCAATACAAGAGTTGCAGCCCTAACATGCTGTTCTTTATTTCTCTTGAGTAGACATATTTTCTGCACCTTGTGCAACCCGCCACCTCAGCAAGCAGCTCTGTACAGAGTCTCTGCCTGTCACTGCTCTTCACCACCACAGTGACCTTACTGCCCCAGTATAGTGTGGCAAGACAATATAGATCAGAGAAAGGTGTCAAAAAACAAGTGCAGTTCTGGGAAAGAGCTGAATGTATCATCATGTGAGGCAATATCCAAGTAGTTGCTCTGCGAGCAATCATCTGTTCATCCCTGGGCCAGCAGACTGAAAACTGATGCTGACAATGGTCCTCAGCTCAGCAATGTGCATGGGACATTGTCCCACTGCCACTGGCTGGAGCTGATGTGAAGGTCACTTGCACTGAGTCATACTAGTTTTTGATTGTGTCCTGTCTTTTCCAGAGAGACAAAGCAGCTATCAGATGAAATCTGAATAAGGCAGGTTTGAGACAACAAAAAGTGCTCTTCATTTTTTTAGTTCTCAGTTGGATAGTAATTAAGTTAATACAGGATATTTGTGGTATTAAAAGTTGATATAGGCTTGAAAGATAATTGGAAGAACAAGCTACTCAAAAAAGCTACTGAATAACAACAACTACCAAGTTCAGCTAGTTATGAACTGCAAATATGTGTGGCCTGGTAGAGTAGACTTAGGAAATATAACTTAATAACTTTCTCCACAGCCTGCTGAGGAAGACTTGGGGGTGATGGTTGATGAAAGAATCAACATAAACTGGGAGCGTGTAGTTGCAGCAGAGAAAGCCAACCAAATACTGGGCAGCTTTAAAAGCAGCATGGCTGGTGGATCAGAGGTGATTGTTCTGCTCTACTTTGGTCTTGTGAGACCCCTCCTGGAGTACTGCATACAGTTCTGGTGTCTCCAACCTAAGAACATGGAACTGTTGGAGCAAGCCCAGAGGAGGGCCATGAGACTGATAAGAGGACTGGAGCACTTTCCCTATGAAGACAGGCTGAGAAAGTTGGGACCGTTCAGCCTGGAGAAGAAGTTTGTGTGGAGACCGCATAGCAACCTTCCAGTATCTGAAGGGGGCCTACAAGGAAACTGGAGAGGGGCGCTTTATCAGGAACTTTAGTGATAGAACAAGGAATGGTGAGTACAAATCACAGAATCACAGAATCACAGAATCACAGAATCACAGAATCACAAATCAAGCTGAGTTGGAAGATACACAAAAGGATTATTGAGTCCAACTCTCAGCCCAGCACAGGACCATCCCCAAGAGTCACACCAAGTGCCTTAGAGTATTGCCCAAATGTATCTTGAATTCCATCAGGCTTGGTGCTGTGACCATTGCCATGGGGAAGTGCACAAGCACTTTCTGTGTGAAGAAACTTTTTCTCATATCCAGCCTAAATTTCCCCTGACACAACTTCAGGCCATTCCCTTGGGACCTGTCACTGGTCACCACAAAGAGATCAGTGTCTGCCTCTCCTCTTCCCCTTACAGTGAAGTTGTAACTGCAATGAAGTCTCCCCTCAGCCTCCTCTTCTCCAGGCTGAACAGACCAAGTGACCTCAGCCACTCCTCATATGGTTTCCCTTCAAGGCCCTTCATCATCTTTGTTTGCCCTCCTTTGGATGCTCTCTAATAGCTTTACGTCTTTCTTATATTGCGGTGCCCTGAAGTGCACAAAATATTCAAGGTGAGGCTGCCCCAGTGCAGAGCAGAGCGGGACAATCCCCTCCCTTGCCTGCCTGGCGATGCTGTGCCTGATGCTCCCTAGGACATGGGTGGCCCTCCTGGCTGCCAGGGCACTGCTGACTCAGATTCAACTTTCCCTCGACCAGGACCCCCAGGTCCCTTTCTGCTGTGTTGCTTTCCAATATCTCATTCCCCAGTCTGTACCTCCATCCAGGGCTGCCCCATCCCAGGTGTAGAATCTGTCACTTTCCCTTGTTGAAATTCATGTGGCTGGTGATTGCCTAGTCCTCTTATTTAGGTTAGATATTAGGAAGAAATTCTTCACTGTGAGGATAGTGAGACACTGGAAGAGGCTGCCCAGGGAGGTGGTGTGTGCCTCAGCCCTGGCAATTTTCAAAGCCAGATTGGATAAGGCGTTGAGTAACCTGGGCTAGTGGGAGGTGTTCCTGCCCATGGCAGTGGGAGTTGGGACTAGATGATCTTTAAGGTCCATTCCAACCTCTTAACATTCTATGATTCTATGAAATATAATTGTTTTTGCAGAGGCATCTTCTCCAGGCTAATGTTAGAGATGAGATAATGAGGTACTTTGAACTTGGTCTTACCTGATACAGAGATGAGTGGTCTATTATGTTCTCTCCTTATTTTATATATTTCATTAAAAGAACCATTGATTTCCTTATATATTCCTATAAAGAGGATTAATAAGTGCTTAATTCTGCTTCATGTTGTATTTGGTATAGTTTTATTTCTAGAAAAGTTTATTTAATTTATTAAGATATGCAGATGTACCTTAAGTTTCATGCTATGAATAGAGAACAGGACATTGTTACTGTAAAAAGTAAGACAAAAAGAATAGTGACATTTTGGTTTTGAGGTATTCACTGTAATATTGCTATTAATAATCAGGTTTTTTAGTACTAAGATCTGGCTTAAGACTGCTTATGTTTGATGAGGCAGGGATTTCTTAGTGTTTCTTTGTTTTAAGGAATCCGCTAGCCCCACAAATTAGAATTCAGTAATAAAGTGGAACACGATATATAAGCTACACCCATATAGACAAGCTGATTATCCTCTGTTTTGCTTGAGGGTCCAGTTTGTCTGATTAACATCTGTGCATATACATTAAGAGCCAACCTCAGCTAAAAGTACTTTTGACAGAGAAGCCCAGGTGGGAATGAGAACTTTATGCAAGGCTCAACACCTCATCTCCTATAAGGACATGGAAGCAGTCTGCACAAGTGCTCTCTAGCTGAAGGCCACAGGGCATTTCCCACTGTGGATTGGAAAGAGGAGGCTCTCCCTGAGACCCCTTTCTTCTGCCCTGATGTGTTTTCTGAGCAGTGACGGAGCAAGAACCTTAAAGTCAACAGACACCACCAGGTAGTTTCTCCCGCACAGCTTGATAGCAGCACCCCAACTTCCATAACTGAAATCTGTTTCCTAGCACATTTCATATTTCATATGGCATGCAAATGAATTAATCTTCAGAGCATTCCTATCCAGTAGGTAAATGTTGCTCTTAAATAAAAAACCTCAACCAGCCAACTCATCAGAAGACAGGAGACAGGCAGTGACAGGAAGGCTTCTGAAATTGCCTTGCATCTGGGCTCAAAATTCAGGAAGTCTTTTCATTCCTGCTATTGCATAGAAGTCATCTTGCTCTTTGATGTAGTCTAGAAAATGAAATGAGCTATTAACATCTGGATACATTGCCCTATTAAATTAGAAACATTTACAAGCCCAGCATTGCACATAAAATGTAGATAGCACTTCTCATGATAAAACTATAACCAGACTTTGTTTCTTCATTTTGGATAGTGTGACCTGTGGTCTCTCTTTTCTATGTGGCTTGTGGTTTACTGCATTATGGAATTTTACATCCACTTAAAGGCCAGCCAAAGTAAAATATTTTGTTGGAGGTGAGACGTAAACAAATGTTTGATCTTGCCCTGCTATTTTTCTTAGGCCTTCTGCAGAGGTAGGTTCAAACACGCCAGTATTCATTAAAGGAAATATATTTTAGAATCCATACTATATTGCTTATAAATATTTCAAGGTACCTGCAAACCTAGGTTAAGAGCTATCTTGTCTCAGGAAGCTAAAAAGACAGCTGTTGTACATTCATTTAGTTCTTTACACTACGACCATGTTCAGGAGTAACTAACTGGACACATATGAATATTTATTTACCACGCCAACTTTCACCACTGCTTCTTCATGCTAGCTTGAAAGTAATCAACTATACAAAGAAAAGAAAGCAAGGAATTCTTGCAAACCTTGTTGTTCTATATCTAAAATCTAAACCTCAAATATAAATTATTGAATACTTTGTTATAAGAACCTAAGTATTTTTTTCCCCATATTTTTACTTTAAACAGATGCTGTAGATACAGATGTAGTCTTTTTGCACTTACTTGAAGCTGCTGTTATTAAGAATATCCACATGAGAGAAGGTTGCAAAGATGATCCTTGTAAGAAGGTGAATCAGATAGCATATATTGTAATATAGAGTACTTTTTGCTGTATCTGAATGACACGTTTAGAAAAGCTGATACTTTGATGAGAAGATCAACTGCACACTATTCTCCCAGAATCTTCTCCAGAGTCTCAATGCAAACTAACATAAGGATGCAACGTATGTGTCAAGAGAAATAAACACACATTAAACCAGACATTCATTTTCCTCAAACTACACTCTGAAAGTATATGCAACAAAATACTGGGAAAAGATAGGAATACCAATTTTACAGCAACAGTCACATTTCAGATAAAGAAAAGCTTTTGTATGAAGTTGTATCCACAGTCCCCAGCATTAAATATTAATAGTTCAGCTATACTGCTTTATAACTGAGGAGGAAGTGTTCCTAGGAGAGAATAATTTGATTAAAAAAATCCTGCTGTTCAACAAGTATTTAGTATTTGTAATTAAAAATGTATATCTCTTGGCTAATATGTAGGAACATTGGTGAAATACGTTTGATGATTTTATTCAGGTGTGTGATCAGAGCTTAGCATAAAGAGCCTCATATAAAATTGCAAAGGGCTGTTACTGAGCTCATATACTGAGGCATTAAATTATCTTATTTTTAATAACTTGATTGACTTAAAATGCTCTTCCTGTTTTTTGTGTGAGGAGAACTCTAGTTAAATGCTGTATTCGCTTGTTCTCTTTTTTTAAAATAGTCTGGGAGGAACTGAATGGCATTGTTCTTCCCCTCACTATATACTGCAGGTCAGGGATTTTTGTTTCTCACAGGGCACCTTTGCTTTACTCTGCCTCACCTCCTTACAACGTCCAGAAGAGGTGGCAAGCTGCTTTTGACAATGTGAACCTTACTACATTCAGTGTGAAAAGGAAGCTGGTTGTGGTCAGATGTGGGCAGCAAGTTGTCATTTAGAAAGAGCTCCCAACTAATGGATAAAGTATTTTTAAGCATACTGGAATGGTTCCACAGCCAAGCTGTTATAAATGAATAGGCCTTTTGTTCTGAGCCTTGATCTCTTCCCTCCTTCCTCCCTTTCTCCCTCCCCCCACCTCTTTGTCGGGATGAGTCAATATCCTTCTAATTGGGTGTCCTTTCTGGACTTTTTCCCCAGATTTTAGGCATTAAGAAAGTTCAAATCCTTAAACACATAGCCCAGGTGCCCAGAAAGCCTTTTTTTCTCTAAGAGATTTATTGCTTCAAGAGGTATTCATTTCAGAAGGCTCAACAGTATTGTTATAGAGTTTTTTGCTGCACACAGAAAATGTAAAAGGAACTCAGTTGTACTTCACTGAAATGGCATTATCATCCCAAGAATGAACAAGCTGATTTGTTATGTCTTTAAGAAGAAGCCTGTCAACTTCTAAATCGTGTTGTGGGATTGTTCTGAAACCGTGGCCCAGTACGCTTTCAGAGATAACTACCCTGCTATCTTGGTGGTAGCTCTGATTTTGTCATCACATCCTTTCTGACTGCCTGAGAAAGCGAAAGTGGGTAAAGCCTTCTCTGCCAATAATACCACAGGTGAGAATGGCCAAAGTGGAACGCTGATAGTTGGGCAAGACTAAAAATCTGGTAACGGTGCCTCTTAATGGAGACCCCTGACATGGTCCTGCTGAAGATTATTTACAGCTGTGTTCACTGATTTTGCAAATTCTTGAGAGTCTTGAGAGTTTTAAGAAATAATAACTGCTTGGAATTCACTGGTACCTGGCATCCCAGGATCCCAGGTGAATATAACCTTCCTGGGAAGCAAATACTGCCATTCTTATTTCATAGGTAATTAAAAGGAGACATGCAAAGATTGCGTGTTTTGCTTATAGATGCAGCGAAAGTTTGTGGTAGATTTTAGAAGAGTTGAGGTTTCCTGCGTTAAAAAAAAAAAAGAGATACAGGAGCAACTATGTTTAAAGAAATGCAGCTGGGATTCAGAATTTTTATGCGCTGAGACCATGTTCACTTTGAGGTTTGAGTGACTTTTAGAGAACAAAAAATGGAATCCCTCATCACATTAGAGTGAAATTTTATACATTTCTTTGTGCAAAACAGAATGTAATGATTGAACTGTATAAACCATTTATGTGCAGGGATGGTGTCTTGTATGGACCAAGTCTGATGTCTAAGGTAAAGAAAAGCAGCGCTTTGCGAATTAGTATAATATCTCTATAATATAGTATAATTACACGTAGATGTGAAGGAATTATTCCACATTTTTACTGCGGAATTTTTCTTGTGCCTTTCTCTGAATTAAAGTGTTGCCTGCTCTGACACAGGCTGCTCTAGGAGAATTTCCAGAGTGATTCAACATGGCAGTTCCTCGGACGTACCCTCTCACCACATGAGACCATGTGAGTAATGGGAATTATAGAGCATCTATGAGCTAAGAGGAGTGAAAATCAGTGCCCTCTGGAATGCTGTGTTCCTCGGTCTTCCTCCCTCCTTCTTCTCCTCCTTCTGAAATTAACTAGGGAGAAGAAACTAGACACTGAAATCAGACAACTAGCAACTGTAAATAAAAGTATTCATGTATTTTACTGTGCAGTCGTAGTCCATCTCCTGTCCTTGCCAGGATGTTGTTTAAAAAACACTATTAAGTACGTTCACCAATTCAGATTTCCTCTGTTATCTCTGCAAATCATTTGTGGATATGAAATGAGAATATCAGAAAGCTGAAGACTGTTGGAGTAAATGATGCCTTCTATTCTTTTTTTCCATAATGGTCAGTGGAAAGGACAAACATGTTATATTTCTCTTCTAACTAATACTCAAGGAAGTGCCATCTTGCCAGTGGAAGCAAAGTTACCTGCTTCCTGCTTAGAGAGACTCTCCAAACCTGCCCGCCCAACTCTTCAGCATCTTCCACTTTCCTTCTTCATTTCCATTAAATTAAGAGGGTTGAATTTTATACAGCTTTAGACTGTATATGAGTTCAGAGGAAGAGGGAGAATGAAGATCAGAAATGTCACCAGGCATGTTCAGATTAGGTCACCCAGTTCTGGAAATCACCAGATTACAGACTAACATTCTTGGGTTTAGTAGTTCAGCTGAAGAAGACATTACCTCCTTTTAACCTGAGTACCAGTAATGCCTTCTTTGTAAAAATCCCCACATTAACCAAACATGGCTGTTTTGTATATAGCAGGCTACTGTGTGGGAATGTTTCGAGTTTCTTGGTATTCACTGTCTAAATAAATATGAAGTAATATCCTTGCATTGGCCTTTTACTTACAACTCACAAGATTAACTAAGTAAAAAAAAAAAATCCCCCAAACTCAACTTCAACTTCCTCTCCAAGCTCTTAGGAGATTTTTCCACTAGAACCTCCCTTCTAATTCTGTAGTGGCCTCTTCCTAAGGTGTCAGTCCTTACTTCATCTATACTTTTGGGGATATAAATGAAACAGGCTTGCTCCCATGAGACTGGAAAATTGCTGCCACTCTGGACTTGTTTCCAACATGTGCTAACAGGCCAGTCTGGCAGATGATAATTGTTACCCTTTTACAGTGGCAATATGAAAATGAGTCATAAATCCTAACTCCAATCACGTATGTTCACACCTCAGTCTCAGCCCTCAGTTTCTATGCAGGTAACTCCCTCGGCTAATTATTTGTCCTCAGCCCTGCTCTTAGGGAGAGGAACATACTCCTGAATTCTATACAAATTTTACCTATGCCTGCCCTTCATGGGAGATGAGCTGGGGCTCTCAAACCTTCATTTACCCCAAAAAATCTGTATTTTTAATGCTGTTTGTTAAATGTGCTTCTCTTACTGGCTGATGGGAAAACAGTCATGTGGCTGGAATATTCCAACAATAAATAGCTGTTCTGATTATCAAATGCCTCGGCTCCATTTCAGCATTTAATCACTCTCATAAGCCATAAATTGCCCCATATACTCCTCCACTATGAACACTGTCTCTTAATTATACTGGATTAATAAGTTTAAGAGACAGTACCCACTTATATGTGAATTTTGGCAGGTTATTGGAATAATGAGACAGATGTACAGGAGATGTAAAGAGCAATATAAGTTGGCAGTCCATAACCTACAGCTTACACAGCCTGCAGAGAGCAGAAATATGTGATGTTAGCCAAGAAAGCTACCAAGGGGTTCATAGTCATTTACATTCAACATGCAAATGTTCATATTATGTCTTGCCCCTAGCAAGCTTAGACCTGTTGACAGGGGTGGGTTTCAGTACTGTCTAATACTTGGTACTAACTATGTTTTTACTTGGAAAGGCCCTTGTATCCCAACACAGAGCTAATGGTTTGCTCCAGAAACCTTTCATGTATTGACTTTACAGTACTGTGAAAGAGATTGATTAAATGGTTTCATTCTTGTCATTTCTGAAATTTAAATTTATGTATCAATTATCATCTATATGTTACTCATCCACACTTAGAACAAATAGTCCAAATATTTGTTTATTCTATTCTATTCAGGTGCTGTAAGCGTTCTTTCTGATAGCTGTCCATGAAAGTCTACTGTACACACACCTTACCACTTCTCATTAACTGCATTGGAAATTAAAGTTTTTAACTGCTCACTTATCCCAAAGTACTAAAATTCCACTACATGGGCTATTACAAAGTACAACATAAGCAAACCCCATTTATGGACAACAGCATGGAGTGTGTGTGTGTTTATGTTTTGAGCCATAAAGCTGTAATGAAAATATTTTATGGCAGGATCCTCTCAGTTCCAGCTCAAGAGCTTCAGATCTGTGACCTTTGATACAGGCTCTACTAAGCTAGATATAATGCTGACTTGGTTCAGTAGTTTATGTATTCACAACTGGAAATTAAAAATATAGGTTATGCTAGAGGATTGCAGGTGTAGCCTGTGGTTTGCAAAGATGCGTGAGATATCATAAACTGAACAAATGTGAATTTTTGATTTTGCACAGAGTATAGCACAGGTGACAATAGAAAAACTTTTCCAGTTTTAACAGAGCCCTGTTAATTGACTTAATTATATGATCAATATCACGAACTGCACATGGTATGCAGAAAACTGATTCTTTTCCAACAGTAATATTTTATGAGATTGGCTGTGGATTTATAAACAGACAGAATATTTTAAAATGAAAGAAATCCAAAGACAGAAAGACTTAAGTAGAAAGAATCTAGTCATAAATTAATGAAACTAAACATCCTTCACACTTTAAAAAATAAATTTTAGTATTGATTAATGCAGTGGGAAGCACAATTCCATCCCATTGATACCATATTGTCACTTCATCCTGAACTTGCAATTTTCACAAGTTTCAGCATTTGTCTTTGAAACTGTTACCTGTCATGCTTAATGAAACTAAGTGACAATTGTATTTCTTTTAGTACATTAATATAATTAGAGTTTAAAAAAAACCCACTTCAGGGTTAAAATAAATCATAAAACTTCATTAATTATTGTGTGATAAGAAGTCTATCTTGCTGGTTTTTTTAGTAAAGTACTGCAGGTGTGCGCTACTGTTACTTTGTCTCCTTTAATAAATATTGATTAGGATTAAATACTTTATAACATATCTTCTTCCATTCATGAGTTCTAGGCATCCACCTTCACAAATGAGGATAAATGTATAATCTCAGGATCTAGTGTAGCATATCCTTTATGCATGCACATTGTGAGTGTAGTTAACTATGGGTGTCTAGACAGATACTTACACAAACATTAATGGGTATGTATAGAAATCTGTTGTGTATTTTCTTCACTCTGTTTTACCAAATTCCCAAATCGTGTATTTCCCTGCAAACTATAGAGGAAATTACTGTAGTAGTTTTCAAATTGCTGTATCCATGGGTCTAGAATCTGATTTTTTTTAACAATGTGAGGCCTAAGTCACTCTATTGTTCCCAAGTTCAACCATTTAAATTCACAAAAAGACAAAATATCTTCTGCTTTATTTTAAGAAGTATTATACTGTTCTCCTGTGTCATGACACCTTGGTGCTATTCATCAGTTCTCATTCAATAACAAATCTCATACAGTAGTAGAATTTAATATGTGATGAGATGGTAGAAGCTTTGGATGACATAAAAGAGAGTTATGTTTTGGTACGAAAAGGGGAGAACCAGAATTTTAAGTGTTTCTACTTACCCTCATGTTCTGTCTTTTCCAACTACAGTTTTATAACAAGAAAATTAAATGGCTGATAATTTCTATGTTTCTGAAGATTAACTTCCATACTTTTCCCATTGTAACAAATTATTTTTTTATTTTTTTTAATTCCTAGCATACTTGATCCCATATACAATGGCAGGCAGAAAGAGATACATATTGAATATATGCCTTGAGTGCTCCTTCACATAAATTTCCAAGTGTATATTTTGTTTTTTTCTTCAAGAAAATAAGACCTTGTTAATATTATGGCATTTTGAGAGAGCACTTCAATAGCCCTTTTCTAAATTTCATATGATTCTCTTCAGTATTACTCACAAATAGCAATTTGAAGAAGAAATTTACAATTCTGGTGAGAAGTATTTATTGTTTTGGGCTCACAGTGTGGGCTGATCATAGGAGGAGCATTCCCATTCCTAGTTTCAGAACACACAGATGCTGAGGTGAGGAAAAGTGGAGTCGGCGGGAATCTCTCCTGCCACCACTGCAAGTGACAAAAATCATGAGAGAGAATGGCACTAGCATTTATGCTACTCACTTGATTTACTCCTTAATTATATTTATGGTGCAAACTGATTAAAAATGTACCTTTTATTCTAAAATGCAGGTGTCAAATCTTCTTGAAGACCAGAGTAAAAGTGCCTAAAATCTTAACTAAGTACTGGAGAGCATTGGATCAGGTCAGTATTGGTTACCACTATTTAATAATCGAATCTGACTTAAAAAAAATATATGTATTTTTTACTGACATAACAAAATGAGGCAAAAAACCTAGGGAACTGGTCAGAGATCCAGGACTGGAACACGAGAGACTTGACAGTGAAAGCACCCATGCCACAGTTGCTTAAGTTTTCCTTGGCTGTAGTTCACGGTCATTAGAATTTTACTTTAACTATAATAAATTGTACTAAGTCAAAAATTCAAATAATTTATTGAGGAAATAAAAAGCCCACTTTGGAAGACTACAGAAAAATACTTCACTTGCTTATTTTGATCACTGATTATCAAGGTAATTTAGTCTGCTTGCATTTATATCTTGAAACATTCTCTGAGAGAGCAGCTAGTATGTTAGAAGTATAATACCACTGCGTACCAACTATCTTATATTATTTACAATAATAAAAGAAAAAAACCCCACAGCTCTGACCTCAGAAGAACTGATTTTATAAGTTTACAGGAGCCTGTTTATAGATCTTATAAATATAAAACAATGTTAAATAAAATTACACTCTAACATTATAACTTTTACAGCATTTTCATTAATACTTTAAAATGTTTGAAACAAACCACAGAAAAAGTAAAAGGAAAATAAAGGAATTTTTACACTGTAATAGGCTTCTACAGTAAGCTAAAATGTAATAACTTCTTTTAAAGGCAAAACACTAAAATTCCAGTGATTTTATGTCCACATACAAACATACATATACACATTCTCTCTCTCTCAATGATATGTGGCAGATACTACACATATTAATGAACAATATCATTGTGCCATCATTCACTAGGCAGGACTGCATGTCCATAGATGGGATCCAAAAATACTAGCTATTTGGGATTCACTTTAAATCTAGTTTGTGTTTTCTGATCTTATTAGTATTTTAGCTGAGGTATTATTATAGTCTTGTGTAAATATTTGGTTCTTGCATGGTAGGTAGTTTAGAATTGCCATTAATTGCCAGCAAGCATAACTGAATACTTTTTGGAGTTAATATCTCTGTTGTAATATCAGAACTATAAAGTAACTTTCAGTATTGCTTATTAAAATAATACACCTGAAATTACTCTAAAACTAATAGTCAGTGTGACAACTATGCAGTCTTTGAAATGGTATAGGTAATTTCTTCTTGTGGGTTTCCAGTTATTCCAGCAACTCTATGAGATGAGGAAGGGAACTGGGCAAAAGTCAATTGGTCCTTAGCTTTTCTTTTCCTTCCTGGGGAAAATCCCCATCCTAGCAGCATAGTCACAGAATTAGATCAGACCTGGACCTAAGATTTGTATAACTTTCATTTTTTCTAAGTAAGAAACTGAGGCAGAAGACTATTTTCCTTCATTCCCTGTTTTAGAAAAGTAAAAGGGTGTCTTTTTCCATCCTTACTCACATGGGTTGCCACAGTGCTCATCTGTCAACCTAGACAAACAATAACTTTTTGATCCAAATGAAATTTTGTAATTATGTTGTGCAATATTGTTTTGTAAATGTAGTTCTCCTCAATCTAGAGAGTTGCATGTTCCTGGCTGGCAAAACCTCCCATTATTTTAGGCAAATATACAAATAAACAAAATCATGATGGTTTAAAATACTAGTGGAACTGACTGAGGTTTATATTTATGTTTGTTTTTCCTATGATCTGCATTTTACATGTACTATCTGAATGAGCACTTGATGCTAAGACTTTAGTCCAGTCATTTATATGGATACCAAAATGAAAAACCAGGAGCATATATATTCAGGCAATTAAAGGAAATATTGATTATGATACAGAGCAAAAACCTTCAGAAATATTTTACTTCAAGAAAAATAAATTCCCAGACTTGTTGTGGTACTAGTATTTTTTTTCCTTTTTCAGTTGTTAAGAGATGGGTGAGAAATGACTGTGCAAGACAGCACACTTGTGAGTGAGAAGCATGAGAAAATAAATTCTGTTTCTATGTATAGCAATGACTTTCTATCAACGATTTGGTTGTGCATTCAGTATTATGGACTCATAACATGCAAATGCATTTGGCTGTTAATACACATTCACAGCTTACATGTTAGTGATTCCAAAGGAGCTGTTACAATATATGCTCTGAATATGTATGAGGAATAATACACAATATGTAAGTAAGAGCATTCTATATAATGAAAATATAAGATAGAATGCACAATATTTTTAATACTCATTCACAGTATACTCTCTTGCAGCTCAGAACGAGCATCTGTACTCTGTATTATGAACTCCTATTAAAGATGTACAAAATTAACTAAATTTTTATAGATCTCAGGATGTGTTACTACAATCTCACACAGCAGTATAACATATAGTCTTCTGTTCCACTGCATTATTTATTCTATTTGTAAAACATATTAGGTTTAGTATTTTCAGTTTTAAAATTTTTGGGAACAGATTGATTAGATATTCTTTTCACATGGAAATATTTTTGGTTTTGTAGAATTCTAGATAAGGTATTTTTTTAAACATCATTTGATATTGGTGATTAGTTTGATTCTGCTGAGAAAAGGTAATGTAAATTTCATGAATACTCACAATTGTAAGGAATGTGCATGAAATACTAATGTAGAATAATGCCAGATCCAGATACTTCTCAGGCTGCAAAAGCATAAGGAGCCTCATTAACCTGAAAAGCATCAGAAATATTTTAAATTTTTTTTTGTATGCTATAAATACAGCCTCTAGGATTATTAGGACTAAATGTTTCAGGTAAATTCATTAAGTGATTATAAATTTACTAAGTCTCTATATAACTCCTATTCCAATATTCTGTGTTAAGCTAGCTACACTTTTTAATCAATATTCCCTTAAAATTCCTGCCCGGTTAACCCAAAAGATACTGTTGTCCATCACTTGCCTTTGCTGAGATGATCTTTAATGTCAAGACAAGTTCCAAATAATCTTCAATGCCTTAAAAACCAGTGCAGAATTTGGAAAATTAATTTTTGCTGAATTTTAAGTTTCTTCTGATGTCCTAAATAAGTTTTTTATTAATGAAGGTGCAATATTAACTGTAAAGTGAAAAGCTGAATAACTGAAGGAATATATGCAAATTAATTAACTGTTGCAATCCAGCACAGCTGTAATTTTATACTGAACACTTCTTGACTTATTTGTAGGAATGTAATCAATGACTAGTTGACATTTTGTTGTGATGAAACATCATTTTGCATGTCTCAATATATGATCTGTTATTTTTCACGAGATCTATTACCTGCTTGAGTGAGCTACTTGCTTGATCTTGCTAAGGAATAGCTGAAACTACCATAAGCCAGGCCATGTGATGTGCTTCACCCTAAGCAGGACAAAGCTTGTTGAGCTGAAATCATCTTCATGCAACTCCTTGAACTTCATTAAAGTTACATCAGAAATAATTAATCACAGAGAATCTTCATTTTACTTAATAATTTATCAATTTTACTGAAATCTTTACCACCTGTGTTAGACAACATTTTATAGAAACAAACTATTTCTTACACTTAGTATAAACAGAAAAACAAAATGGAGAAAAATACCTCAAGCCAGCAGAAAGCATTTAGCCTCACAGTCCCTTTCTCCCCACTGTGGAGTCCATCCCACAGCAGAAAAACATCAAACCTGGATAAGGATTGTTTATGGTAGTAAAACCTCTTGCTCTCAGCTACAGCATTACTGGAACAACTTGCTTCTCTAAAAAATAACGCATATCTTTATTCCAGTTATGGTTACAGAAGGAGTTAAATTGGCATGTCTCTAGTTTCATTTTAGACATTCATCTGTTTATTTGTTTCTATGTTAGTGCTCTTTGGAGGTGGATTTCCTTGGCCTAAAAGGGGTTGGTTGCCCTGTTAGGACCAGCTGGTGTCTAAGGCACCATCAATCCCACAGCACTTTGTGCTTTATGAAGTACAAATCCTCATCTACAACACAGCTGCAAGCAGCTTTGCCCCGGCACCTGACAATTTACATGGCTTTATACAGGGTGCTTTGCAGAAGGGTAATACACAAGCTAGGTCGTGAACACCAGAGACCAAAAGTACTCCAAACTAAGCATGATAGGGATCTTCAAATTCTCTTTTACTGTTCTTTTATGCATATATTGTGGGTATTTCTGCTTTTAATCTATATTTTAAAAAGAAAAAATTAAAAAACCCAAATTGTGTCACTTGTAATTATGTTATTTTACAATATAATTTGGTTTTAACTCCAAATTTAGTTTATTATTATTTAGTCCTTTCAACTATAACTGTCTTTCCATTTCAGCATTGCTGCACTGTAAAATATTTAGGACAGAGATCCTGCCACGATCCTAATACTGAAAAGACTGGTGAAGTTTAGATTAAAACATGTATGTTAAAATCACATATTACAAAGTTCATGTTGTCAGACATAGCAGAAGAATAACTTGAACTCACAGGTACTAAGGTACAAGCAATCAGTCACATAAAGATTAAATAACAGTATTGTCCATTATTCAGAACTATTTAAGGGTGTTAAGATGGAAGTAAAATGTTTTCAGTTTCCTCTGTTCCTCCTGACAGAAGGAAATCAGCACCAGTTAAAGAATTTCCTAGCCTGGGGAAGGAAAAGGTAATGTTAGGATGGGGGAAAATTTGAGTACCTAGACCTTCACTGATCCTTAAGTAATAGCTATTGACTATATTTTTTATTTGAAGAGTTATGCACAATTTTCCTACAGCATTTCTGAGACGGGCATCTCTGCTATCCCCAACTTCCTCCAACACAAACTATCTGAAATTCAAAAACCCACAAACACTGAAAGTTTGCCTTGGAAAATTCAAGCTAGAAATATAGCTCCAGTTTTTAATAATGTGAGTAAACAACCTCTGCAGCTGTTAATTTTGGAATGTTGTGGGTTTACTTTAAAAAAACAACTTGCATCTTTCTAAAACACTTTATTCTGCTCAGTTACAAGTCTATTTTGACTGCAGGCAATATCTCTTGTATGGCTTGTGTAGGAGCTCAGTCTAGGAAATGGTGATAAACAATTTTGTCCTGAAGACATATGATTATATTCTACATTTTGTGCACTTTTAATAGAAGTGTGTTTTAAAGAATCTTTTTTAACGGAGAAAGAAACTTGGAGGGTTTTTTCATGGTGATAGTAGTGTGTAGGGTTTTTTGCGGGGTGTGGTTTTGTGGGTTTTTTTTTTTTTGTTGGGGGTTTGTTTGTTTGTTTGTTTGTTTTTGTGGGTTTTTGTTTTGGGGTTTTTTTAGGTTGTTTTGGTTAGGGGGTTTTTTGGTGTGTTTTTTTTTCTTTCATGAAATTTTAACTTGCCTACAAACTCTATTTTCTATTTACAAGGCTTTTGAATTTCTCTTCACGTCAATCCCAAAATCTGCCATTAATTGCCTACAAGACCTGAATTTTATGGTTTAGCAATGGAAGACTATATTGGAATACATATGTGCAACAGCCTATAACTCAGTTGCTATAGTAAGATACAGTATATCTCAAATTTGTAGCCTACTTGAAAGACTGCTGGTGTTAGTATCTGAACTGCCCACTTCCTAAGAATTTTTAATAATATTTTAGAATGACACTAGAATGACTGTATTTTACAGGAAAGTAATACAACAATTATTTTAGGTTTGCTGAGTATTTGTTAGAAGTATATTGTACTGTCAAGAAGTGCTTATGCCAATGAGCTTTGCCTGTCTGTGGTATCTCATTAAAAGGCACTGCATCTGGACCCATCTTTTTACAATCACAGCCTTTGGCAAGTAATGTGTTGTGTATTGCACAATATTTTTAATGTACTATTTCAGTGAATTGTGCTTTTTGTGTATTGAATTCTCTTACCTTTTCTTAATCTGATTTTGTTTAGGACTACCTCCAACTGCATCAGTTGTAATGTCTGCTGAAGATCCTGTAAATTCACTCAGTTGCTTTAAACTCTACAACTGAACCATGTCAGGGTGAGTTCATCCCATCATCTTTTTAAAGAAGATAAACTGAGCGTCATGGAGTTTACCATGTGGGTTTTATAGATAAGGTTAAAAAAACCCACCAAAATACCAACCCTGGGTGGTATCAGCTCTTCATAGGCATTTATTATCCAATGAAATATTTTGGAAGCAGGGTGTGGTTGGCTAAATTATCGCTCCTCCCACAGCTCTCTGCTGTGTTTCCAGTTTCAGAGGGAAAAACACAAGCTTGTATGTTGAGAGTGAGTCATAACCTTTCTTCTGCTACTGACTCACTTGGGAGTTTGAGGTAAGTCATTCTACCTTATGTCTTGATCACTCTGCCCCCAGGACAGCAAAGAGGGGACTAGGGAAAGTTGTGCAATGTTTGCATAGATGAAAAGTGTAGATGCTGAGACCAATATTATTATTACACAGTAAAATAATAGCTTTTTGTGCCCCAAATGGATTTTTCTACACAGCTTCTTTCCTACATAAAACATCTTTTTTTTCCCGTTTTCCCAAATAAATGTTTAAAGAAAGACTATGATGCACCGAAGAACACCTTAGGTTACTGAAATACTTAAAAATTATAGTATTTTTCGGAGTAAAGCATATGCACCTTTCATCATACTTCTCTTTTGCACCAGCAATGACAACAATAAAGCTGTACAGTGGTGCAAAATTACTGATGACTTTCGAAATAAGAGTTAGCCCTGAAGGGTGTGGAGTTCACACAGAACTGGCTCCTAGTCAGGTATTTACACTTTATCCTGGTTGTTTTGCAAGCATGTCAGGGAAAAGCTAAACTTTTAAGAAGTTAACTTTTAATACCTGAGCATATTTCTTAGCATGTGATAAATATCTATCAATTATAGTCTCTTACATTAGGATGCTGATAGTCTATAACTTGCGTATTTTATCTTCCTATTTTTGTTTCCCAAAAAATAGATCTAAATATCTCACTGTAATGAGACATACCAGCAGCAAAGCTGGCATATTTACTAAACAATAATAAAAAAATCTGCTTGTAAATTTTAAGCAAAATACATTTTAAACCTGGATGCACTTCATTCGAGAAAGGTGACATACTGTGATAGTGTAAGCACGGCAAAGCCTGTAGTTTATGGACACCAGCACATGTGCAAGCAATAATTGCTGTACCCCATGTTGTGGGCAAGAACAGAGCACGATGATCACATCAGACTGTGCCATGGGAAAGAAATGTATTTCCTATATGCAGAAAGTCCAGGTAACACTGCTTGGCAGATGGTAGCAGAGGAAGTAGCTTGCACTTTAGGGTTCTACTTTTAAAAACTGCTTGTTCTATTCTTCTTGTTCTTTGAGTATTTCTGTGTGCCCGCTGTGAAGTCTTTTTAATGGATATACCTGCATGCTACCAGCCAGTAGCAGGGGTAGCAAGGTCGGCCGCGCCAGCAGGGCCCGGCGGAGCGTGGAAAGGCCGGAGTGCGGAGCGGGGGCCTGCGGCGCTCCACGTGCCGCTCCGCACTCCGAGGCGCAACTGGTGGCGGCCAACTTGGGAGCCAGCGGCTGCGCCATGCAGCGTGCCCCGCACCGCTGCCAGCGCTGCAGCTGCAAACCCTGCCCAGGCGCGAAAGCCTCCCTTTCACATCCTCCTGGGGTTTTTTCCCCCTTCTTGCCTACTTCTGTCTGACGGGTTACGGTCTCCTCACGGGGGAATTTCCATGGCTGGAGGCCCGTCTGGGGGCAGCGAGGCGTCCCGCGGCCGGCCGGCCCCGCAGACCCGGCCCCGCGCAGCCCAGCCCTGCCCAGCCCGCGGGCCC
>VZTD01003424.1:1473598-1526067 GCA_013397725.1 Rhagologus leucostigma | reverse complement strand
CTGTTACTCGGCGAGAGAGCTGGCAGATGTCCCAAGTGAGAGAACCTCTTCCTCCGGGGCCTGGAGGGCCAGAGCAAGCTCCGACTGAAAACAGCTCTTTGATCTCTCTCCCTCGAGGTAAGTTGCTTTAAAGTTTTTCTGTAATTGTTGCGCCTTATATTTGAATGATACATTTACTGATTTGATTTGTGGGTTTTAACCCCTCTTTTCTTTCCCTTCCCCTCTTTAGTGTATCTCTGTAGCACTTTCACTTCACCACTTTATTGTTTTAACCCGAAATTCCCTAGAAAAAATGAAAAAAAAAAAAAAAAAAAAAAGAAAAGGAAAAATCTGCTACTCTCCGCACTGATTTTCAGTACTTGAAAAACTGCAGTGATTCAGAGGCAGTTGTTGCTCCTTAAAAATTGCTTTTGTTTTCCTCAGCTTTGTGTTTGTGTTTAGAAATTCTTTCCTGTAAAGCTGTCCTTCCAGGTCTTGAAGTAAATTATGGAGGGTTGATCCAATAGCAAAAGCATTGTTCGAGTTGGAGGTCACTTTGCTGTTTTTTTCTTAGATTACGCTGTGACGCTGCAGCTAAAACCAGTTTCTGAGAATATAACTTGTTTCCTATCAGCTGTTCAAAAGGTTGTTTAAAAGTACATTCATCTTAAAGATAAATTCTGTAAGTTATGTCTTATTTGAACAAAATACATTGATATTCTGACCACCTTCATGTAGGGAAGTTTGACAAGGTATATTGCAGATTATTCTCAAAATTGAGAAGTATGTTTGCCTGTCAAGTCCTGGTCTGTGAAGATGAGACTTTTTTTTGTTTTTTCATTTACAGCTACAGTTTTCCAGAATTCTCACAGGAGTTTAAACAGTCTCTGAAAAACAGACAAATAATCTTGTTCAAGAACTGTAACCTTATTCATAACTGGTTAACTGGAGCAGATCCTGGTAACACAGTTGTGCAACTGTGGATTAAAGATGCAGTCTTGTTTTTGTAACTAGGAAAATCAATAGCTATGTGTAATCAAAGTTGAAGACTCCTTTCAGAAACCAGAAAGTATCCGTAGCTAAGTAAAAAATGTTTTGGCAGGGAGACACAGCAAGTTGGCTTATACTTATCTTATTGTTGGATGGGTTTTTTTGTCCTAGAGAATGACTCATAACTTCTAAACAGTAAAAAATAATAATAAAAAAGATTAAAGGCAGAAGATCAAGCATGTGTAACTGAACTGCTAGAATCACATTTTTGCCAGAACCATCAGTACCTGTGATATGTGTTTATTTTCAGTGTGGTGTTTTTATCTGTCATGTGGTCAACTGGCCACACTAGTTAAATTCTGCAGGTAGGCCATATATCAAAGTTACTGAAGTTGTAAGTCAGTGAACGAGCATGGAAAGGGGTCTCATTCTCACAGTGCCACTTCAAACTGAATTTTCACTATGAAGTGAAAGTCCTATGTATGATTGTGAATACATGCTCTTTTTTTATAATGAAAAGTAAAGAAATACTGATCTGTCCCTGCCAAGTAATGTGCAGAAAATCCGAATGACACAATCAAACCTCACAGCTTTCTTAGGGATCAGTAAGGTACAAACAAGCGTTATGATTATGGTTTGCTCACTGGCCACAATGGTTTACTCAAGGCACATGGTTTTAAAGCTTATATACAGTTCACGTAAAGACAAAGCTGGTTTTTAACAGAATTCAGCATTCAAATACATAATTTTTATTCTAATGAACTTAGATTTAAGGATAATATGGATTTTTAATGTGGATATTTGTTGCTTTTTTCTAGTCTAAGTCTGTTGGGGAAGTGGGGGTGGAAAGAGGAAAAGGTGAGTTCATAACATTTCCAGTCTATATTCCAGCATTTCTGTTGTCAGCTTTGTGGTGTGTGGTTACAGGGTAAGGTAATTCAGATATTCCAGGGCTGAAGAACTAAGATAGTATGTCTGGGACTTTCAACAGCCCCTATCCTTCTATTCTACCCCCAGGACATCCAAAATTGCACCGCTAGAATCTGGAGATAATTTTAAAAGCTTTGATTGAAGTTCATGTTATTGACCTATAAATGACTTCGTATATTTACAGTAAGATACTTGAAATCTGGATTGACCTAGAATTAAAGACTCCTTAATCAGGAAAAGATGACTTATCTTGTATATATAATAAAGTATTAAGTGCATTCTAATGAGAAGGAATTTCTCATTTTTAACAGCATACTTTAATGTGCTTTGTATATTTGTTTAACTGATATAGATACCTTATATCCTGGGAACAAACTTTCACTCCTCTGTAGTTCTGTGAGGTATCGTCAAGAAATCCAGATATACAAAGTGCTCCTTTTGCTTGCTATCATATACATGCAGATGCTGAAGATTAATTGTATTTTTCCATGAAAGGAAAAGAAAGTTCAGTTGAATTTTGAATATTCAAAATGGCTATCCCACAACATAATTAAAGACCAGGCAAACTCAGTAAAGCTTAGGCGGGGATATTCATCAGTTGTGGACGTGGTTAAAACTGGGCTGAGGCATAGTTTGGCCTACAGATGTTGTATGCTCTGGCTTTCAGGATTTAAAAGATTTTTTTTGTGTTACTTTAACCCATATGCTCTCTCAACATCTCCCCTGTTACTGTTCTTCCTTGTTAGTTCATTTTTGAATAAATGCATAAATATTAGTGAGAGTCTGGTTGCCACCCCTACACAATTAGTGTGCTTTGAGAGAGCAAATGAAATCATGGCATCTTCTTTTGTGTCAGTGTCAAAATTCAACTTCAGTCTTTAAACCATTTTCTGTGTCAGTGGGGTCTGCTGCAGGATGGAAGGTTTAACCTAATTTCTGCAATCATATTAATTTCTTCCACATCCTTCCAAAAGTATAGCTCTACTTGTGCACCCTTGTTCAAGATCCTGGTGATGCCCTCTTTCTTCTCCTGTAGCTCATGGACCTTGGAACCAAATTATGATTACATCTACTTGTATTATGTAGTCAGTGAATAGTGTCATGTCTCTGCTCAGACCGCTTCAATTTGGTTGTGATCAGGTATTTCTCAACTGATAGGTACCAAAATAATGTCCCTGAGGAAGAAATGTGGCAATTTGTGACCATTGGACTCTTTGCTTTAAGGAAAATGTTTCATATATTAGAGGTTATGGTGTGATTATTGCCTGGACTATGAGTAGACTTTTTAAATTAAATCCTCTGCATTTGAATAAACCATGAAATATGAGAGAGAAATTCAGTGGACATGGAACTACATTTAGAGAATCAGGCCACATTTTAGAAAATGTAGGACTGTCATCTATAAATTATTTGGAATGCTTTTATCTTTGCTTTTTGGTAACTAACTGTAACCTAGAATAACAAAGGAATAATATTTAGCTTTCTCAATTAAGGAAGAAAATCAAAACAATAATTATTATGATAATTAATTTATTATAAAGTTGAGACTGATAATTTCACTATGATAACTCTTTAGATGATGGAAATCCACTAGAATTTTTTATTTTAATGGGGCGGGGAGGATGGAGAAATCTAGTAGAAATATCAAAGGTCAGATTCTATAAGTGATTGTTCTCTCTGGTGCAAATCATCTCACTGTTGCTGGATGGAGAGGCAGTTCTGATTTGCTGTCTCAAGAAACCATATGCAGCAACTAATACTTCCATTCAGAAAATGTACAAAGTACTCCTCTTCAAGAATGTGATTCTAATCTCATCATGTTTTCTGTGCTTAACTGTTTTCATTTTGAGGAGCACTAAAGGAATCTGATGGCTAGATGAGATTGGGTGACAAAAGACTTAATGCAGGGAATGTTTGGACGTTCTTGGGGCAACAATGATGGCTATCACAATAATTATTCCACTTTACCAGCAACACCTCAGTGTTGTGAGTAATACATTTTCGTTTTAATGTTCAACCAGTGTACTCAGATTGCTCAATTTACCAAATATTTCCTCTGTAATTGTGTTCCCTCTTGCTATCTGACAAGAGTTGAGAGAATCTGTGTTGGTTCATTGCTGTGTGCCAGTACTGAGGCATTTATTTAGTATTACTGACTAAAATATCTAAAACTTTGGTAAATAGATATCTGATTGTAGTTTGTCGTGAAAGTATACGTCTGCTTTCAGTTTCATGTGCATACTGTTCCAGTGAAGTGATTCATGCCCACGTGGGTGTGATAGACTTGTATTTCATAGAGTTGACTGTAAAGGTCTTGTATCAAGTTTGAAATATTTTTGTCCATCTTATATCACAGGTTTATTTTATATCACAGTAATTCTTCTTAAATTCAGCTCCAGGCTCTCAGAAGTTAGAGTTCTCTTTGCTTTAAACGCTTCTTTTTTTTTGTTTGGTGTTTGTTTTTTTTTTTATTTTTTCCTAATAAGTAACATCCAGCAACGAGTGTATTATCCTACTGTTTTTATTTGGATCAGCCGTGCAGTTTTGAAGTAAATCTGTTCGACTCTACTTTGATTTGCATTGTGGAATGATCCTAGGGAGTGACCTGGATGGGATTCCTTTTGCTCAAAATAATCTGAAAGCTGCAGGAATGTGCCTAATACACTCCAGCCACTAATAAGCCTTCAATCTTTGAGATTAAATCTGAGAACTAGTTCAAAGTGGAAAGCCCCTGGAACATGTATAATATGGAATATCCTTAAAGTTAACTCTTTCGCTGTACAGGCCCAGTTTTATTGGCCCATGCTGTTGCTGATACAGCCATAGCTGCCAAGCATTGCTTAGCACTTCCATGAAACTGGTTTTGTATACATGTGAAACTTCTTTGGATGAATGACATACGTTCATAACTGACTGC
Organism: Rhagologus leucostigma; assembly: GCA_013397725.1. Classification (NCBI taxonomy): domain Eukaryota; kingdom Metazoa; phylum Chordata; class Aves; order Passeriformes; genus Rhagologus; species Rhagologus leucostigma. The sequence continues at coordinate 1,521,251 of VZTD01003424.1, read as the reverse complement.
ATAATTAGTGTGATTATTTTTGGAAAGTTTTCACTTATGTATTTGGCCTTTGTAGCACTTAAAATAATGCAGAATACCTATTTTCACATTGCTGTTCATTTTTAATTTATCGTGACTCAAATTTGTTCAGAGCTGTCGAACTTCTAGTACTTTCATAGTTATACCATAGCTTGCACCTGGAAAATTCTTTGTAAGTTTTCCAAAAAATTGCTCAGTTAAATTGCTCTAATTTTGAGAAACTAATTTTTTCTGTGGCACTTCTGAAGCCATTGAAAGTTGCACGAGACATTTAACGGAAAGCCACTGAAATTAAATTGACTCCAAATAATTTTTTTTTTGTTTTAAAACAATCAAACATCTAATTGGATGCTTCCACCTCCACAATTTGTGAATTATCAATATTAATCAGATGTTCTTAATGAAATGAGATTGTTTCAGGCAAATGCTGGAATAGGCATTCTGCTACACAAACTGTTGAACTTATTTGTTATGTAAAATGCCTAAAAGTTTTAGGCATTTCATGAAGTAGATAGTAGGTGTTACCGTTAATGATTAGATTGTGAAATGTGGTATTATCAGGGTTTCTTTGTGTTATTGTTGTGAACAGTGGAATTTTCAGTAGGAAGTAGCATTCTTAGTGGTTGCTTGCCAGCAAGGTTATTAATGAACAGAGGAAGTGTTAGAAATGCAGTGTTTGCCACATGCTCTTCAGAATCCCTCCCAACAACTGTAGGCTTGAGACAGAGAACTGATTGTTACATTTCCTTTTGGAAACATTCTTTGACTTTTTTATTCCTCGTAGATCTGCTTATGCGTTTGTGTTTATGTTTTGTGGCAATTGTTTTTCTTTTGTAATTTTTCTTTGCTTTGAAGGACAAAATTTCATTTGGGATGATTTGAACTTTGCACATGCATTTTTAAGTGTGCGTCTGCTTCTTATAGGATAAACTAAGGCCTTCTGAGGATTCATCCCAACAACTGGGTCAACTTTAGGTGCCTAAGTAAACTTTGCCCATGCTTCCAAATTTTTCCTCCACCCCTAAGCTGTAAAACTGTTGAACTGTTTGTGACTGCAGTTTTGGAAATCGTAGTGATCACTGTGCCAGTCCATTTTGCTTATTTCTCTCTCCTTCATGAGAATGATGCACTCAGGTTTCCAGAAACCTTTCCCAGCAGTTGTTTTTTCTTTACTTACTATTTAGAGCAGTCCACCACATTGCTGGTGAACAGAAAATGAATGTGTCATAGCCGCGAAGCCTTCGGTTGTTGCAGCAGAATTCATTAAATTCATTTTATGTACAAACTCATAAATTTTATAGACAAACTCTAAACCTGTTTCTCAGGTCCAGTTTGTCATTTTGCTAGTCATGTACTCTTATGATTCACATTCTTGGAAGCGATGGCTAAGTCAGTATATCGGGTTATGTGTCATCTAAAGAACAGAAATCAGCTGCCAGTAACACTCTGAGGACATGCAATCCACTTAATGTGGGCACTTGTTTCCATTTTTGTTTTGTGTGTGTTACTTACTTAATGACACATAATACCATGGATATGAACACACAGAGACCCATTTCTGAATAAGAAGATGTGGTGGGGCTCTTGGGGGCAGCTGGAGTATGAATGTAGAAATGGACGAGTGCTTGGAGAAGAAAAGTTGATTATTTGTCAAAGACTTGAGCGCTTTGAGGTGTGTCTTGCAAATACACATCCATTACCTATCTTTTTTGTATTTTCTATCAGTTTTGTGTATTAATTTCACCTCTACTTAATATCCTCTACATTATAGAGAAGGATACACAAATATAGCTCTGAAAAGAAAGATAATTCACTGGGATGGTCTAAGAATTTTTCAGGAATTAGTTTGACGTATGATCCAGCAACTTCCCAAAGATATAGAAGGCAGAATTGGAAGAAATCGGGGGAGATTGCCCAGTATACCCTTTTTGCCTAATATACATAGGTCTTTCTTGACAGCTTTGACTACTTGTTTTCTTTTTGATAAGGCTGTTGTAATAGTAGCCTTGTTGCTAATCCAGACTGCTGACATTAATTTGGTGGAGTCTTGCACAATGTATTTGTCATGTTGCAAAGAAGTGTGTGTAACCAGAGGCATATTCTCCAAACTCAAACAAAAGTCAACAATCAATATTACAATAGTCTCAAAGGTGAAAAAAAGTTTCTATTCTATGGAATATATGTATTGCTGTGTAATTTAAAAATAAATATAATGAGATTATGGTAAAATGAATGTATGTACTATAAAAATGATTTGTATATACTTAAGTAATTCCGCAGAGAAAAAGCAGTAATTCACTTTATTCACTTATTTAATGAAGCAATAATTTTGAGATGTGATTAAAATTTTAATTTTTTTTCACTAAGTGGCTTACCAGTTGTCTGTATCATAGATATGATGTGGCTGTTAGCCATCTCAGTTCTATACTTTGCGAGCATCTGGTATCTTACTTATTTAAGTCTTAAACTTGCATTAATCTCTGGACAGGTATAGTTTCTGCGTATGCTTACCTTCAGGAGAAATCACAGGGTGTTTTGTGTGAGTGTCATTCCCTAGGGCTTTTGACTAGAGGCTCTTCAGCCCTGGCACTGCTGTTAGTTTAGGGGAAGTACAGAGCCACACAAGTTGCTGGTTTGGGGCTGAACTGTGGTAGGTAAGAAGTCTCTGTTGCTTTTGTGACATGACCTAGAGTAACTTACTGTGGTTTTGAAGAGTGATTGCATTTATACTTTAGCACTGCCAGACTCAGAACATAATGAGTCTTTTCTTTCCATTGTTTGAACTGTTAAGAAGAGCATCTCTTTTTCTTCTTGGCTGTCAGTGTTGGAGGTTAGCCACATGAGAGTGGAAGGGTGTGCTAAAGGAAGCAGAAGCTAAAATACTAAGGAAGTCTTACAGAAAGAATTCTTAAGGGTAAGCTTGATTGAAACAGAAAAGTGTTACAGATTTACTTGAAGATGCAGTGGAAAAAAGTCATACTTGTCTATGGCCAGATCCATTAGTATTTCTGTCAGACTAAGGTCTTTGTGTTGATTCCTCATATGTTGTGACTATTCTTAGGCACCTAACGTAAAAGTAATGGCATCAACAAAAGACAGGAATGTTCTTGAGGCTGTCTTCATGTGTGACTGGTTGTAATTGGTATGTTGTAGTGGCACCTCTAGTATTAAAAAAAGAAAATATGATCCTGTTATCAACTGTGTGTTATAAGGGAATAATCAAGAAATTCCTGTGTACAAAAACTGAGACGTGGTACATATTCAAGAAAAAGCAACTGAATCAAGACACCAGTGTGTGTCTGTTTTCAGTGGTCTGATGCATCAGAAGTGATTTATGAAAAAAAGCTTAAATGAAGAGATCGTAAGGTCTACTATTTCTAAAGCCTCATTGAACTAAGTCTGGGTGTGATGGGGTTAGTTTTCTTCAAAGAAACCCCTGTGGTGCTGTGTTTGGGATCAGTGACTCAAACAAGGTTGATAGCACACCAGTGGGTTGGCTGTTGCTGAGCAGCACTTCCAGAGCATCAGTCAAGGCTTTCTCCTTTCCCACTCTTCTCTCCATTGACTAGACTGCGGGTAGGCATGGGGTTGGGAGGCGACATGATCCAGGCAGCTGGCTCAGGTTGACAAGAGGGTTAGTCCATGCCGTAGAATGTCATGCTCTGTAATAAAATCAGGGGAGGAGGTTTTAGGGGAGGTCGCTATTGCTTAGAGACTAGCTTGGGCATTGGTCTACTTGTGGGAGATGGTGAGTGATTGCCTTTGCATCTCCTGTTTTACGTTTCCTTCCTCTTTTCTTCACTTGTTAAACTATATCTCAACCCACGAGTTTCCTCCCTTGGGTCTTTCTGTTCTCTCCGCTTGTCCTGCTGGGGGCTGGGGAAGGAAGGAGAGGCTGTGTGGTCCTTAGCTGCTGCCCAGGATGGGCTCACCACACCACAGAGCGGCATCTATCAGGATGAGCTGCTCCAGCGGGCAATTCTGGAGTGCAAGGAAGGATACCAAACACATGATTAATGGTGTAGGTTTCTGTTGTGTGCATTTATGGGGAAGTCTTAATGTGAATTCAGTAGATCAAAGAAGAGATAATTAATGTTAATTGTTTTGAACATCCTATCAAAATTGTTTGGTGTTCAATTGCAACATTGTTTCTTTTAAACTTTTTAATATTGCTGCTTCTTTCTTCTTAACTGCTACACTGTTGTTTACATGGTCTTGACTGGCCATTTACCATATCCAGCTAGAATAATAAAAGTGCACATGAAAAATACTCATACAGCATAGATAGTGAGGAAAAAAAAGAAAAAAATACTGAACTGAAAACAAGCAGAGGGATGAAAAATAAATTTGTATGAATAATGATGACTGATTGTATTCTGCACTCCTTCAGATTTCTTAGATAAAAATGTAATCTAGAACACTGAGGGCACCATAATATTAACATTATTGTTTCCTTATAGCTGCTCATTGTTTACTGCATGAAATAATAAGGTTCTGCAGAGTCGTATCCTATACAAGAGAATTGTATACAGGTACTCTGTGGGTCTGTACTAGCACTGCTGGGTACATATTGTAATTTTGGTGTCATTGCTGTAGTAAAGTAATTTAAGAGCAAAATCTCCTAAAATAGCTCATTTAAGCTTAGTGTTTGTGGAAAGCAGACTGCTTTTACACTAGCTCTGTTGGGACACTACTTATTTTTATTCGTTCCATTCCAGAACACTTTTCAAACACTTTTGAAACACATTTGCACCTAATACTTAACTGCACAGGCTAAGTCATCATACTTCAATACAGTCAATTTGTATTTGATAGATACCAGGCAGAAATAATTTGTATCTGATGTCTGTCAAAGGGGTTGAAAAACTCTGTGGTTTGGTTTGTTTTTCTTGTTGTTTTTTGGTTTGGCTTGGTGGTGGTTTGGGGGGGGGGGGGGGTTGGTTTTTTTTTTTTGGGGGTTTTGTGGGTTTTTTTGGTTTTGTTTTTTTGTATGTTAATAGGATGAGTATCTAGGTAAGATTAAGTCATCAGGGCAAGGGGCAAAACTCATTAAAGTCAATATCTTCCCATTCATTTCAATAACTACGCCAATCCCAGAGAAACAGTTCCTCTCAGGATGAGCTTGAGGAAATACTGACAAGTTGTTGGTGGGAGGGAGGACTGAGAGCGAAGTACCACGAAGGTAGCTAGGTCAGACATTTCAGAGGTGGAAATTGATAGAAGGGGAGCAGCAGTGCTTGAAGGCATATGCTACTATACACACAAGACGGCATATATTACTTTGAGTGATGTTCAGTGCCTCAGTTTAATAGGGTGGATAACAAAGGCAGAAAGTTAGGATTTAAAATCAAAGTGCTGTGGGTTACATGAAGAAACTAACCTTTACTATGTCACGGTAGCAAAAAGTGATTTTTCTGTGTCTCAGGACTGGAATAATTGCTTTACTAGAGGATACAGTATCATTCACTGTAATACAGGATTTATAAACATGTTCTTGTTTGAAACAAATAAATAGAGCTAACAGACTTTTCAGCAGTTGCTCATTTATATTTACTGTAAATATTAAATGTTGTAGGTACACTAAAAAATAATACATGAGACTGAAAATATTTAGTGTTTTACAGATCCCTTGAGTAAGTAATATAAACTGATAATCTGTTGCTGTGAATAATGAACAAAGTAAACCCAGATTTGAAAATGTTTCCTTGAATGCCAGTAGGAAAAATCTGTAGCAATCAAGAACAAAAAGATCTGTGTGTGTGGATTTGATTATTAAAACATTAATGACAGTGAAGATAAAAACTGTCACTTACCTTGGTCTGAGGAAATTCTGGTCTGCTTGTGATAACTGGCAAAATCATCAAAACAACATCTGTTACACTGTGAAATAAGATGAAGAATCCCTCAAATAACCTTACTATGGAATTTTCCCTGCATCTTATGTATACTTGGAGAGAAGAAATACTTTTTCTTTTCATTATTGGCTAAATGTTGATTTTGCAGTGGCTTTTTAAAACTATTTTTTTTTAATGAAAAATAGGTAATTGCGTTATAATAATTTTTCTGAATTTTTGTACTAGTCACTTCTGAAGTTTCAACTATATTTGTCTTTGATTACGTGTTACATTATAAAAAATAGAGAACAAAATTTTGTGAAATTACTATAGCTTTTATATGCTAGAGCCACAGTTTGTGGGTAAAAAAAATGGGGTTTTTTTGTGTAACAAAGCTATTCAAATTTTTATATGAAAATTTTGTGGAAGCTAACTAAATAAGAAAACACTCCACCCAACTATAATTTCTTACAGAAGCTGCTGAGTATTATTTTGCACAGTTGGATACAATATGACTAAAAGTCTTTCTTAAAGAGAAATTATATTGATCTAGACGAGAAAACGAATGGAAAATCAACTTCATTGGAAGTTAATTCTAAGGAAACAAAAGGAGATGCTAAGACAAGTTATATTTATGCCGTCTTACTTTTAATTTTCAAAAATTCGTTTTGTTCACATAGAGAAAAAATACTGTAGAAACTAATATCTTGAAATTTCTTTTGACTTAGGAAAAACTGACCAAGAGACTACTGTGGCAGGAGATAAAGACATAAACCAGCCTTCCAGTAATCAAAGTATACAAGCAGAGATACAAGAGCAGTCCATCTGGGGAAATCGCACTGATGGTGACCTCATCAGAAGTAAGTATTTCCAGAACAAATTGCTGCCGTTGAGGCTTGCCTTCACAGTGTAATGGGATACTGCCTGTTGACTCTGTTAAATGTGTGTCAAATGCAATTGTGTTGCAACTGTAATGCACATCTACTGAATTTATTTCCCAGACTGACTCCTGTCAGCATGCATAAGAAACGAGTATAAAGAAAGGTGTGATTCGAGTGGTGCGGTATGGTATAGACCTCTGCAGCATCTATGCTTTTAAAGCCTTAGTGTTACTTTCTTCTCTTATCTTAATTAGTACTGTAGTTAGTACTGCATGTATGCAGCTGTGCTAGGTGTCATCACCCTCAATTTCCCCGGTTATACATATATATAAGTGGCAAAGTAAAGTATGCTGAAAGCAGTTGCTTCCACACGCACTAAGTACTGGTCAGGGGTATGTTTTGTAAGAGTTTTGAAGCCTAAAGTAGTTACTCTTTTCAAAACTAGAAGAATGCTGTAAGATAAGGTTTTAGACCTATGCAGTAGAATTGTGGAGTTTTTTAATTAGTTTTTATGGGTCCACATTCCTACTGTATGTCCTGTATGCTTTAAAACATAAAAAGGTATGCAAGATTATTCCTGTTTTCCTTAGACTGAAGATCATATGCTATCCATAGCACCCTCCTAAGGCAAAAATATTTCTGTCAGCTGCCAGAGGTAATACTGCTCTAAAATTCTGTGAATGCTTGAACGTTAGTTGCTCAAGGGAGGGGCAGCATGAGGAACTGTTCTCTAATTATAGGGTGTATTCAGAAAGAAAATGGACTAAATGGAGAGTGGTGCTCCAGCTCTCTTGAGGTCATCTGATCACACATTTCAGGGTTAGTCACTCTTTACAATGCAGACTATACTGTAGAAAGTGGGGTAAATTCATATTTTTGAGCCTGCTGTTGTCAAAACTGGTGATTTTTTGCTGCAGTTATCTGTTTCTTTTTAGGTTATTTTTTCATCTGTTTTGTTATTTTGCTTAGTTGTTTTTTAGTCTTACCTTTACATTCAGCTTCTCTGGAATTTTGTGTTAGCATTTGAAATTTCAAATCTTGGTTAATCCTTTTTTTCTAAGTAATTAATCCCAGTAAATACTTACACCTCTAATGTATTGAATAGTTACCTAGATTCTTTACAGGAAACTTGAATTTAACATGTCAGATATTTATCTGACAATTTAAAATAATTTTTAAAGGGCTACAAACAGGGAAATTGTCCTGCACAGCTTGAGAGTTTACTTAGTTCCAAAAGATTATTATTTTAGACCTAACTGTCCCTGGACAAGCAATTGCTTTGTGCTTATGTTGAGGATATGGAAAGATGTGTATGGCATCTTCTGCTTTTGGAATGGTCTCCTTTTCATTCCCTCTTCCTAGAATCTTCCTTATTCCCAAACGCATGAGAAAGCAGATTTATTTCATAGCAGTTAGCAGCATGCCTGAACTATGGAGGAAAGGACCGAGGACTGTAGGGTGATGCTGTACATCTTCTAATCTGTTCACCACCAAGACATACTGCAGTGGCTGCACTGGGGAGTGTGAAGAAATGATACATTTGTTTCCACATATAGTGGAAACCCCTGGTAAAGTGACTTGATGATTATATGTAGTTATATCTCTGGGATGGGAGGGTTATTTGCTGCTGAATTATAATAAAAAAAGGAACAGGGAAAAGGGCAAAGATAGGATAAAATGTAGAGGTAAAAGGTACTGTTCCAGTGTGCATGACTGTCCTCATCCTGGAGCCATGAGTAGCTTTACCTCTGAGTTTGTGAAAAGCAAGTTTAGCTGAAAGCTGTAAGTTTCTTAAACACTTAGTCGTAGTAAGTGTGTAGTAGAGGCTTTATTATGAGTCATATTTGATTAGATGCTATGATGCAAACCTCTCTTTGCTTCAGATAACCTTTACTTTAAAGTCTTCCAGATGGAAGAACAAAAATGATTAAATCAAAGCAGTTTCTTTTTGGGTTTTTTTTTGGGGGGGGTGCTTATGAGTAGGGAAGTTTGTTCTCCTTTTAAAAATCGAGGAGCAGTGCTTGACTCAGTTATACATCTTGTAGTTTGCAGAAGTTTTACCATGCAATATACCTAGTAACTTAAGTTTGAAAACTAGAACAAGTGCAGCAAAGAGAAGCTTTCTTATCAGGAACATTACTTAGGTATTTCATGTAAAAAACAAGTATTGTAGCTCAGAATGGTCTTGATTCAACCAGATCTATTACCCTACCAAACTAAAGTTCTCAGACTGTTGCATATTGAAAGACGTTTGAGGTTAGAAATAAACAGTGTTTTGATTATTACAGTATATTTTAAAACTCCTTCTAAAATTGTTTTAGACTGCGCATGCTTCACAACTCTTCACCACTATCCTAATGATTCAGTTTCTTTTTTTCCCATACAGATTGTTTTCCATCCCCACAGTTGATACATACTCCATTTGTCTTAGCATTAGCTTTTACTTTATAAATGTTTCCAGCATTTAATTTCCAGGATTTTCCTTGTTTGCAGCTGTTTTATCCTTCTGTTATATGGAATTAGATTAATCAGTCAGTTTTACTGGCACACTAACAACGAAGTCCAGTGTTAGAGCTCCTGTAATGACTTCATTATGTATGATTTCTCATTTGCACTTGTGAACTCAGTTTACCAGGCAACATCAATAAACTAAAACACTGCCCTCGTTTTCCACAGTAAGATGTTTTACGTTCACCTTGCTTTGCCCTTTCAGTCCTTTTTTCAAGCTCCCTTTTTTAACCTCCAGAGATTTCCTCCAAATTAGCCTTTTCCCCACCTCCTTTGGAGCATCCCTTCTCCCCATTAATGAAAATGTTCATAATATCCTGACTAAATGGTTAATCTTACGGGAAGCCTCTACCAAAGAATTCATTGCTTTTGAAGAGAGCTTGAGAATCAAAAGATTACAGTATACTGACATATAAACAATGAAGAGCTATATAAGAAGGAAGCAGTTGTATTACCTTTCTGTAGCAATTGTTAATACATTTGCATAACTGTTACTGGAAGACTGTTCAGTTGGAGAAGGGTCGGGGAGAACCACAAGTATTTCAGGAATGACTGGAGTAGTTGAAAACTTGCCTTATTGTGGAAAACCTCCTGGAATTCAATCTGTTTAGTGTTAACAAGGGGAATAAAGAGGGGCTTTGCCTAGTCCCTAAGAAGCATACCATAACAAACAGAAATTTGGTAAGACAGTTCTTCAACTATAGCAAGACAAAGGGAGAACTAAATATAATGTCTGGAAGTTCAGTTAGACTAGGAATAAGGTGTACATTTTTTAACAGAGTACTTGAGAACAGGAAAAATTGCCAATTACTTGGTGGTTTAATGTGTGTTAAATTGGCTTTAGTCATCACAAGGTGGCAACTGCTATCCATATCCTTCAGTTTTGGAATCTGAGTAAGGGAGGCTCTTTCCATAGTGGTTCCCCCAGTTGGAAAGACTCCATTTTTCAGTACAGTTATTCTTCAAGAAAATGTTGAAACCTGTTCCCTTCCCTTCACAGACACACACGTATTTTTTATTTTATTTCTGACTGTAGAGGTTCTGCTTTTCAAAAGAGCTTTAGAATAACTCCATCTGTTATCTTTTTTGGCAGTGCATTTTAAATATCTGCAAACACCTTCTGCTTATTTTCATTGTATGGTCTGGTGGCCCATAATGGAGTGGTTCTGCTTCTGTTATCACTTACTGTTGGCAACTGAGGAGGAGTGCATGTTAAAACATGCAGCAGGGTAACCTATAGCTATAGGAATGAAGCCATAGCAGTTTTTGCTGCTCTGTGTTACTACAATGCTCTGCTTTGTTCTCTGGAAGAGGTATGGGATTTTTTTTCCCTCTTAGAGAAAAAAGGCTGTAAAAATGGATTTTAGAATATTTAGGCAGGATTTTTGCAGAGGGCACTAGGTTATCTTCAATGTGTGTTGCTATGCAGGGAAGGGAATGTTTAGGAGGGAATAAAATGCCAGTCTTCAACACTATTTGCTTGTGAGGATTAATCTCCTTTCAGGTTCTCAAGCAGACCCTTAGCTATGTGATATTTAAGAAAACAAAAAACATCTACCATAGATTCAAATTGTCATGAATAATTGATTAATAATAATCCAATTCTCAAGATTAAATACCTAAAATATGCCCACGTTTTACAGATAGAAAGGTCATTGCTATCCATCATTTTCTAGCTTCAATTGCCTCTTTCTCCTCCATGGAACACCCTCCTGATAAGAGTGGTTCTTCAGAGAAAGGGATGCTTCTTTCAGCTCTGTGGGGATCAAACAATTTTACATGTTCTTGTGGCCACTATTTTATTTACTATATTCTTCTGAAATATAAACCTAGATATTTTTATCTTTTTGTTTTATATATTTTTATGTTGAAATTTTCACTTTACATGATTATTTATTTAATTTTAAGGTTTGGAGATTCCTTTCTTTCTCTGGCTAAGTGAGTGATTTCTGTAGTTTAAGTTATGCTGTTTGTGTTTGGGACTTTTTTTTTCCAACAAGAAGTAGATAATCTGCTGTTAGAAATCTTTGTTTTGTTTGATATTCATCCAGATATCTTTTCTTGGCTGTTCTGTGATGCACAGTCATCTTACAATTACTGTGATTTCGAATGATCCTGTTTATTCTGTCTATAAAATAGTGCAAAGTGCTTGAGTTAACTTAAATGGTTGTTTTGAAAGCTAGAAAGTATGACAAATACAGTCTTCTTGCGGCATAACAGTGTGTGACTACAGAAATTGTGCAGAATAGATTAATGGAAATTATTCAAAATATATTACTGAGTTTGAAAGGTGTATTCTATTCGTTAAAGAAGTGATTTATGCACAATGTTCCAAATACACCCAGGTATAAAAATCTGTTAACCTATGAGTGAACAAAACTTAATCAGTTCAATATTTATACAGCAGCACAGTATTTGATATTTAGAACCTTCTTTAAAAATAGATTAATCTTTGAGAAATCTGGCTAGTAGAAGTAATAGAGGAGTAGAGGTCTTCCTGAGAACTCCTGTCCCAGAGATTTTCTAATCCTCTCCCCAGCAGAGAACTAGCCTGCGTTGCTTCTGTTTCCCCTCCAACCTGGCAGTTCTCTTACTACAGCTCCTCCAAAAGTCTTCAAAAAACTTCTCAGGCCTATTGAGGGGCCTGGTGAGTTGCACAACCAAAGCCTTTCCCTTTGATTTTTCATTTTACCCTCTCCTGGGCAGAGAAGGATTTTCACAGATAGCTGTACCATTGCAGTTACAGTCTTCAGAATCTGACTGGGTCTTTGGTGTTAGCCTGGAGGAAAGGAGGCTCAGGGGAGACCTTATCACTCTCTACAACTACCTGAAAGGAGGTTGTGGCCAGGTGGGGGTAGGTCTCTTCTCCCAGGACAAGAGGACAGTCTCAAGCTGCACCAGGGGAGGTTTAGATTGGTCATCAGGGAGAATTTCTTCACAGAAACTATGATCAGATGTTGGAATGGACTGCCCAGGGAGGTGGTGGAGTCACTATCCCTGGAGATGTTTAAGGAAAGACTGCACATGGCACTTAGTGCCATGATCTAGTTGACGTGGTGGTGTTCTGTCATAAGTTGGACTCAATGATCTCAGAAGTCTTTTCCAACCTAATTGATGCTGTGTGATTCTGTGTTTACAAAAGTCACTGTGAAATGACCCAAGTGTTGCTGAAATTAGTAGTCCCTTGTAAACAGAACTGCCGCGAGATTCAAATGTTTTCTGTGTAGCCTCTTGCCTTCAACTCTACGTTGAATGCTCTAAGGAAATGCAGCTAATGATGGACTGAGATAGATGAGGAATTTGTATACTCTGTTGTCACTCCATGTCAAGAAATAAACTTCTTGCTGTTGTTGATCCATTTACAGAACAGTAGTCAAACTTCAGTGAAAAATTTAAACTGTTCCAGATGGCCGTAAGATAGATGAATGTATTCTGCATATCACTAATAGCCAGAATTACTTGGAGCCTTTTAGTTTCTGTTTTGTTTTACCTCTGACTCTCAAAACGTTATCTGAATTTATGGTCTGAGGCTGACAAAGTTTGGATGGCAGTAATCATCAGTACCAGACAAAGGTGAAATTCTTTAACTAACGTGAAGATTGCTCTGCTTGCTGTGTTTGGCCCCGAAGTAAATTGTATCTTAATTTCAGAATATTTTCCTGTGTTGTATTGGTACTGTCTCAGAATTAATCATGCTGTTATGCATATATGGGAAAGAATATTTATATTCTTTTTCTGATTAGTTCCTCATATAGGGGAAAAAGTAGAATATGCTTGTAGTAGTAGGAATAATAAAACTCTTGACTGCATTCTATTGAAATATTGTACTACCAAACCAATGAGTCAGTGTTGTTTCAGTCTTCTGTTTTCAATACTAACAGGATTTAGTTAGCCATATTTAGCAAAGAAAGCATTAAATTATAAAGTGTAAGAAAGTATCATCTAAGACATACTTTTAGGAACCTGTCTGCTGGCAAAAGTGTCATGAACTTAAACCATGGCAAAAGTTCTCTTTTTCCCATTTTAGATTTGATTTTGTATTTGCTCTCATGGGTATGAAAAGCATGGAGTAGGTTTATATAGCTCAAAAGTAGTACTGTATATTGTGTTTACATCAAAATAAATGAATTCTTCAAAATTTAAGAGTCAAAATAGTTTTTAGATTTTTTTTGAATTTTTTATTTACTGATAAAAAAGTGAAAGAGGAGGAGGGACTCATGGTCACAGGAGAAGCCTTAGCTAAGTAATCATGGTTAAACATTTTTCTTCTTTATATAGCTACAGAGGAGGAAAGAGAGGTCTCAATACTGCTTACTTCTTATGCATTCTGACAATATGATGTCTATAGTGCAAAGGTACCCACAAGCACCTTTCTCTGAAAGTATTTTTATAAAAGACAAGGAAAAACAGGAGCCTATGACCTGTTGGTGTGTTGTTGTGGTGTGGTTTCCTGTTTTCCCCTAAAAAATTCTTCATAATCTGAACCTGAAGGAACCTTTTGAAAAACATTAAAATGTCAAACGGCTGTGGTCACTCGGGCTATTTCTAATACCAATTTTGTTAAATCATTTTACTGATGAAGTAGGCCTCCAGATATATTGACGCTTGATTTGAGAGAATGATTAATTATTTGCTACCTGAGCCTTAACTCTTTTTGAATGAACTGTAGTGTTCTGGCATGTGAGAAACATATTTTTGTGTGGAGACTGCTCTTGAAGTTTGTGATTATAAAATGCAAACTCATGCATTCTAACACAACTTTTCAAATTCTGAGTTTGTCTGGACCCATGAATTTTAGAAGCTTAAATTTTACTTCTAAACTTCCTTCCCTCAAATGCTATGCAGTATCTCAATTATCATGTTTTCACTTTGAACTATAAATATTATGACACTTGTTTGGAGAAAATTTAGCAATGCTAATGTTAATTACAGCAGAATTTCAACTAAGAGGCTATTTCCTTTTGCAGAGGTTCCTCAAGTTTAAGTGAGTTTTATTGATTTATAGCTCAGACTTAAGGTTGTATAATGTTTGCATAAAATGTTAAGAGGTTTGCTTTTGAGACAAGTCAAGTAGAGCAAACTGTTAGGCAAACCTAAAAAAAATGGCCTATGAGTCAGATTTGACCTTCAGGGCAAGTTTTTGCTACTGAGAGACAGCATAAACTATTTGCCCATTCTTTGGCAGATCAAGGGCGAGCCTGTCTTCAGGTACAGGTAACTCTGAAATACATCTTCAAATATAAAACCTCTTAGCCAGTTAGAAGGCATCTACCTTTCCCCATCTCCTTTCTTCAGTAGGACAGGTGCATATTTTGACTGTATTCCGTAAGTTGCAAGTTGAAATAGAATTCACATTTTGACAGAAAAGCACTTAAAGATTATTATGCTGACCAGAATTGGCTGTAAGAGCAGTGCCAAACCAGAATGGAACATCTTTTAGGTCTGTACAATTCAGAAATATAAGAGATTAATGAACAATGCTCTTTTTGCTTGAATTTCAAAATGAAAGAATTTAAATTTTGGTGGAAAATTTGGAATTAACTTGCCCGGAAAAGCTTGTCTGAGGGATCAAACTCAGTTTTTCACAGAGATGATGCAGAAAAATATTTGGATGGTGAGGTGGGATACAGAGCTAACTTTTAATAATGTACATGTAGTTTTCTTACAGGTGATTTTATCAAATTACACTATCTCATTTAGTATTTCCCATCTCACTTTGTAACTATGACTTTGTGAAGTATTTCCTTACCTCAATACATATTCTTTTTAATGTGTGGTGACTTTTTAGTGATGAGTCACTATCATATTTATAATGTAAAATCAGTATTGGTAAATATTTTTATACAGTAATAGATCATTCAGCTAATCAAACTATGAAGTAACTGGTGGTGTACGTTAAAGGCAGGTGAAGTAGCTGTAAAGATCTCTGTGCTTCGTGAGAGTCTTCTGTACAGCCATTCTGGAAGCTGTTCTCTGCTGGGTCAAATCCTGGAAAGTTGCCATTAGTGTGAGTTTTGTATTTACAACAAATAAGACAGTGGTTAACTTTGGAAATATGGAAGGGAAAAAACCAACTCACAACACTTCTTAAAGGAGGAATTCTTGTAAAAGGTACCTTTTTTTTCTCTGTTACTCTTCTTGTTCCACTCCTTTGACTGTTACTTGATGTACTTCTCTGTCCACTTGATTTTCTGATTCCATTTGTAGCATAGTGTTTTGCTTGAGGAATCTTTTTCTTACAATTTAGTTGACAGACTCAATTTTAAGTAAATCACTATTTGTTTTTGATTGTTTATGTTATTACGGAACATCTGCTACTCCAGCATTTTGAGAAGAATAGCAAGATCCCATTTGCTGTGCTATGCTCCCTCCTTGAACAAGAGGAAATAACCTGGCAAAAGCTTTTGTTCATTATCACATCTACATCCACACCAGGGATTCTGCTGTGATAGCTGGAATAGGGCAAGAAATTCAGGTCTCATTATTAATATTTTGTTGAACATTTTTGGAACAGGTCCTTATGGAAAAGGAGAGAAGACATGTTTGATAGCATAGGGAAGGTTTTGATAGAATAATACACTTTGCTTTCAAAACTTAGAAGTGCGTTTCATGATGGCTATAATGGAATGGCACTTCAAAGTATTGATTTAAAAAAAATTCTTTAGGGTAATTTTGGAAGAAAGTAAAGAGTATGTATCAGTGATAAGGTGGAGTCAAATTTGGGAGAATGCTGAAGGTTTGTTCCCATTTTTAATAAATTATTCTGTATCCTCTTTCCCATATTTGTCTTATAAAGCAAAAAGATAAAGAGAAGACTGACCCATCCCTATAATAATTCTGATGCCAAGCTATTTTTATCTTTTCTGTTTGCATGATTTTCTCTAGTGCCCCCTTTTCCTATTTTTCTTGTGTTTGTCTGTTTGCTTGCTTGAACAGTCCTTGTTTTCCCTGCTTCTTTCTCGATTACAATGACATACCTGTAAGCAATGAGTAAGGTTATGCTTAGAGGCTGACGGGAAATATTTCAAGGTGCTTCAGTACAAAAGCCTGTTGATGTGTTAGCATCAACATTTAAGCTGGTTTTTAAGTAGCAATGAAGCTTCTTGTTAGCATGAGTAATCTGACTATTGGAGAATTAACAGTGAATTAACCATTTTGTAAAGATAGTGTGTAATTCAGGCAAAAACCCCAGCTATTAACACACTATGAAACTCAGCTTCTAGAGCCTTGTGATTATGTGAGATTTTAATTTTCATAAAGTAAAAAACATTACCCTGGTCTTAGTTTGCAGCTACTGACAAAAGCAGAAAGGTAAAGACTGAAAATTTGGAATGCCAATAAAAAGGATGTATTTTAAAATAAAATATTGATGATTTTCGAGTCGTTTGGCTTCTCAGTACCACACTGTACAGAAACAGGGAATTTTGGCTAAATTATCATAATGCTAATTAAATAAAAAGTGGTAGGGAAATATTCCCGTTGTGAGTTGTTAGTTCTAGTAGCATCAGAAAACGTTACGGCACAGTAAAACGTAACCAGTTATACTGAAGGAACGTGTATGAAAAGGGTGCTGGAGTTAACTCCAAATGGCAAATAAAATGGCAGATTGGCAGACTTTTCAGCAGAGTGGATAAGGTAGTATTAAAAACAATGTGGTTCTGTCCCTGTAGCTATCGTTTGAGTGGTTTCCTAAGTGGTTTTGTTTGGGGCCAAGAAATGCAAGAAGTGAGGCCGAGATATTTGCCAGGCAGGGAATAGCTGCACAGCTCAGAGTGATGGAGGCAGCAGTTTGGCTCACCCGTCACCAGCCTGGTCAGGTGCTGCTGTTGCTGCTGATGCCGTGAATGCTTTTGTGTGGCTGAAGGCTTGCATAAGCAGCAAGGTTGTGTTTGATGTAGTTGCTGTCTATGCTATGCCGTACGTTGGATCTTTTTGGGTAGAAGAAGCTTGCTGTCTCAGCTGTGACTTTTTAAAGCTCCTGAACGGTAAAAGGACAAAAAAAGTAGCTAAATTCTAATGCTTTCACTTAAAATGCTGTTTCTTTTCTGTGAAATCCTTCAGCTTATTGCAAAACCTTGTAACAAAATGTTTTTAAAATGTGTAAATGGACATTTTTCAGTATTGTGAATAATTCTGACATAGGACAGATTTCACTGCTGTATCTGCACTCCATTAAAAAAAGTATTGTGATTAGTGTGCAGAAGGATTTTTTTTCTGTAAATAAAGAGAAGTATGTCTTCTAAATCAGACAAAACAAAAGGTTTTCAAAAAAAAATCTGTTGCAAGAAGCACTGATTCAAAGCATGGAGCTAATTCTAATTAAAATACTACTTAAAAATATTTTTAAACGAAAGGTGAACCAAATAAACTTCAGTGGGTCAAATTGCATAGTTTTGTAAGTTGAAAGAAATATTTTTAATAGAGAATGAAAATAGTTCCATAGGTAATGTTGAATGCTTTTAAACATGTTGGAATGAGAATAATCCCTATCTGAATGTTAGAGATAAAAACTAGTATTTTACTGTTAATATCGTTTGGGAGCAACAATTTCATAGGGAATGCTTCATGAACAGAGTGGAGAATCAGAATTTTAGCTCAGTTGTGGAATGAAAGAAAAATGTTTTACAGGTAATTTCATCCCATTAAGACAATTTATCTATTTCTTCAACTAATCTGATGCTTTCTCCTTTGAGTTAATGCATTTTTTTCTCTGAATTTTTGTGCCTGTAGCTGTTGGTCACTGATGTGACACTGTATTTTTCTAACAGGAGAGATTTGTAACTGTGTCGCTCAGATATCAGAGCTTTCTTGTGTATTGTTTGAGCAGCTTATGCTTTGCTTCCTTTCAGGAAACAAAGTGCATCGTTTTTACAGGAAGTTCGGTCTTCAGGGCATGGTCAGCAGTCTGACTTTTGCGCTGCTCTGAGGGGTGTACCCATGAGCAACAGGCAAAAGTTCATTTAGCTTCTTTTTTTATTACTATATTGAATTCATGTAATGGAGGTCATTATGAAAACTTGGCCAGGGTGTGTGGGTTTTTCCAGCCAAGTCAGAAAAAGGTCTTCCTAGATCATTTTGGTAGAATATGGTAAATAAGCATTTAAGTAAAAAATATTTGCCTTTTTTGGTTAGTATTGGTGACAATGATTGCATGTTGAGTATGGTCAGTTTTGAATTTAACACACAAACTTCTCAGTTGAAAAAGGTTTATATTCTGAAATATTCCTTTTCCCTTAGCATATGAAACAACTGGTTTTGAGTCAAAGTTAAACTGCTGGTGGGGTGGGGTGGGGTGGGGAAGGGAAAAGACAGTGAGCTCTGATACAGAGGTTCAGCTTTTTAGTCCATGCTTGCTTGTGGCTTTGAATCTAGTGAAGAAAAAAAGAGAATTTAGGTTTTTCAAGGACTCTGATAAGAACACTTTTCAAAGCATATTCTCAAGAATCTTACTTGTACAGCTTGCACGAAAACATTTTGGGTTAGATGGTGCCTTATCACTTCAAGGCAAACCAAAACAGTTCAAAAGAGGAAAAAGAGCTCTCATTTCTGGGCCATCCTAATGTCAAGCTGATGTCAAGCATTAATGGCATACAGCAGCCCATGAGACAACACTGGTGATGGTAGCTCTGCCTGGACTTTCTGTGTGTGACTCAAAATCCTTTGGTGACCTGGGGTCCCTGGAGTGCTTTGGGATGGGGAAGCCCCACTCATCCAGCGCATGGGCATGGGAGCCAGATGGATTGGTCCTGTACCCATCTGCTACACCCTGCTTGCCATAAGGGAATTCTTGCAGCTGAAGAACATCCATAACAGAGACTAAATCTTCTCAGTGTGTTTAGTGTTGTCCGTGCAGATAGATGCTGCTTCTCCTTCTCCTCATGCTTTGCTTTTTCAGGATCAGGAAGTAGGTGGACAATTGCCGCTCTCTCTACCATGTTTCCACATCTTTTTTCTCCTACTGACAATTACTCTGTTAACTATGCAGTCTGCAGTTATGAAAAGCTGGGTCATGAAGAGTTATTGTTGTGGACCTCAAGTCCTCACCCTGCTTTCTGACACAGAATTTCCATTTTCCATTATGCTGCTGTTTCTGAATGTGGCTGATTTTTGGCCTGGGCTCCAGGATCCTCTCTGACCTCGAGCAGAAGGGGAGCTATTGCTTCAGTGCTAGATCACTGTATAAGTATGAAGTGTTTATCTTTGTTACATTTCACTGCTTATCAACTAATAATTTATCATTTAATTTTTTTCTTACTTGTAAAATCTGTAGCAAAGACTTCAGATCTACTTGGATTTTACTTGTGAATTTTTTTTCTTCTCCCATACTCTTTTCTGCCCTCACAGAAGTGAAGTGGCTCAGCTCCCTATGTATTTTTTCTCTTTGTCTCCTTCCCCTCCAGTGCTGTCTTCTTCTGGGTGATTCCTATCTGCTCTTTCTTCTTTTGATGTTTTTGCCCTGCTATTGTTTAAATAATGTAAAATCCCAAGTTTTAGCCTGTCATTTGTAGTTACTGTCCATTTGCTTCCACGTTACGTTTTTCTTGCAGCTGTGCTTTTTTTTCTTTTTTTCTTTGGTTTTCTGGGGTACTTTGTATCAGCTGATGCCAAATTTAGCATCAGCTATAGATTGCGAGAAAGAATAGCAGAGAGAAAGTAAGTGCAGCAATGGAATCAAAATCTCAGTTATCAATGTATATATTACTATACTTATGTTCTGTGTTTCCCTGCCACCTTTTAAAATAATCCTCTTTATTGCTGTTACTATGTTTTCACGCCTATTTTTGATTTCTGCAATTAGTTAGTTCTGTTAATAATAGTTAAGTAATTGGTTATTACTTAAAATTATAGAGATTACAAAAGATAGTGCACTCAGAGCAGGTGATCGCATTTGAGGAGGAACACTTTCTAGAATCTTCTGAAATTCTGTCACTTACATGAGTTGAGGGCTAGAAATTAAAGGAGCAGTGAACATTAAGGGAATTGCTCATTCCAAGCATTTCCCATCAAGTTCTTCTTAAAACCAAGTACAGCCAGTTTATATTCATTTTTTGGTATGCGTTTAGGTGACCACTGTAATCTTGACATCTGGATGCTTGTTATATATGGTCAGTGGAAAATAAACCTTACCTCAGAATATCTTATCACTCAGAGGTGAATGCTGAATGGGCTTGGCTGAGAAGCTGTTGCCTCACATCCCACATTCTTTCGTGCAGTGAAACTGTCCAGTTTGTCAGTGGTTGCTGGGGTTTTGAGGAAGGGAGCGGGAGGTGCTGGAGGCAAGAGGACCTGTTTGTGCACTTGCTCAGGTTACGGCTGTTAATGGCATTGAGGTTATCTCTCCTGTCTGGTGCATCCTGCTGTGCCGCTTATGAGGCAATACCCAGCAAGCGATATCCTGTTGTTTGTAGCTTCTCTTTGATGTTTTTTACTTTATTTGGGAGCAAGTAACACAATGGTGAGGGGCATCAAAACTGTTTCAAATATTTGAGACTTAATGTCTCAAATTTTGTGGGACACCAGTGTGTCTTTATGCATTGGTGTAACTATATGTTGTAGCAGGTCTGAATAGCATAACTACTGTAATGTCATGCCAACAGCTTGGATTACCTTTAGTGGTTGATAAACTTTCTTTTAAAATTGGAGCTCCAGAAGCAAAGCATTCTGTTCCTCAGTGAGATGGATTGTATTGCACTCCTGGTGCCCTTTAACATTTCAGGGACTGTCTTCACATTTAGGAAATTGCTGATTATTTGTGTTGAAGAAATAGATCGATTTCATTACTTAAAGAATTAGCAAAAAGCTAATTCTCTGATTCTTAATACATTGATTATTTAGTTCTCAGATCCAATTTTTACAAGCCACTGTGCATTATAAAGGAAGATTTAACAACAACCAATCAAACAAAAAAACCCCAAGCAGATGAAGATGCCTCTTAATAAAGTACTGCTGTAGAAAACACAGGACAAAATAACTAAACATCTCACCTTAAATAAAAAAAAAAATCTTAAAAAAAAATTTTAAGAATTAAAAAAAAAAAAAACCAACAAAAACAACCAAAAAAACCCAACCCACCAAACAACAAACTAGCTGCAGTAGTAATTAATGAATCTATTAAACTCCATAAATATGCCCTAGGAGTGTTGAAATGGTGATCAGAGTAAACCTGCCATTCCACATGTCTGTGCAACTGTTACCACTGCAGTACGTATAGTAACACTATGAAACATAAGAGCAAATACAGTACAATTCTTTTCTGGTCCTAGCAGAATGTGTGAGAAGAAAAATGGATACAGAAATGTAGCAAGTGGAAAGCTTGCAGTAAAATTTCCGGTTTTGAACGCAACTTTATATAGGGATTTATTCCCCAGGTGTATGGGTGTCTGTTACCTATAATGCCCTGGTTTGTGTTTGGCTCTTGGTGTTTTGTGTACCGAGTAGTATCCATTCTCAAGAAGTGACAAACTGTGCTACAGTAAGAACTATATTCAACTTTATGTAGGTGTAGTTTAACAATCATCGCATTATGTGAATTTTCTTTATTTCTAATTATATTGTGATCTACCAAGAATTCCCAGATCATCTGCAAAGTTTATCATAGATGACAATGTTTGCAGTCTCAGAAAAAACATCGTTAACATCACAAGATGTGTGTTTGATAAAGGAGAATAATTTACAATCTAATGGTAATTAGAAGCCAAAGGGTATTTTGATTCTGAGATAATTGTTATAAGATAGTAACTAAAAATGTTAGGGATTTGCTCGGTTTAGCGAAGATTTAAAATTTGCTGTTCCCATCGTTAAAGAAAATCAATGGGCATTTGTTCATTTTCCAAAATCATATCAGGAAAAAGGATTTGTAAATAGAGAAATTCACTCCATATTTTCAGTTGGAATGGTTATCAGCTTTGTAAAACCTTGGCTACCAGCCCTTTTCATGCTTCCCTGTGGTAACTGCGTCTTTCTGGGTATGTCAAAGACATCTTTATACAATTCCTGCAACCCTTCAAACAGTGTGTGAAGTCCTGCAGTGCTTCCGAAGGAAGGCACTGCAGGTGTCTTTGCACAGGTATAAGAGTACTTTGGGCACTGTCTTGTGCACTTGTGTTGCTTCTCATCCCATAAACACGCATGCACACATATGTTTGCCATTCTTGTCCACCCTTCACCAAGTGAAAGCTGACGGGATAAAATGTCTTTTCCCTTTGTCCCCTGCCAGCCTTGCTTCTGTTATACCAGGTGTTCCCTGGATGTGCTCTCAGACGTATTCTAACAAAGTGTTCTCAGTGTGGGTCCTGTAAGACTCGTACCAGCAATTTCACTACAGTACTTTCATTACAAAGGACATCCTGTTTCATAATATATTGTATTCATTTTGAAGATGTCCTCACGTCTTACAAGAAGCAATTCTAAAAAGGTGGTTGGTGCTGTTAGTTGATACTTTGTTTTCCTTGTAAAGTCAGCATGGTATAAAAAATTCAGTGTAAAAAAATGATTTTAAAAGATAGATGGTGCCTTGATAGTACCTTGTTATTTAGTTAATGTATGCCTTCTGTGATACGGTAGCTGCAGTATATGCTATTTATGTCCCAGAAAATATTCAAAAATAATTGCTGACAAAAGCCACTTTACAGGTTGACTCAGAGGTACATCTTGTAATCTGAATGTTAATATTCTGGATAGCTAGACAGAGAAAACTATTGATGTAGTTAGAAGATCATATTAGAGACTACTCAGGATTTTAGTTAGAAAGTGGGGATGGAGAAGGATTGAGATACTTGAGTTCTCCCAGTTTCACTAAAATGTTATGCTTATTGAGCATATAACACATACAGTATATAATATTTTTGAAAATTTAAGTTTTTTTGCTAGTTGGTGGGAAATATTGCCTTTTATATCTAAACAATTTGTTTTCTCCAGAAGTAATTTAGAATCACCTTAATTTTACTCTAGAATTTGGGCAGCCCCTGGTTTTACTGTGCAATTCTTGACTGTCACCTGCTTTATTTTCTCCGTTAAGCTTAAATCAGTGTTATGAAGAAGCACTGATAAGAACCAGGGGCCTGATTCTTACCTCCCTTTGTATGATCCATGTGCTCCACGTGATCCATGCAGAGGGAGTAGGAGCAGTGACCACTGAGATCAAACAGCTTTTCCAACTCAAATTAATGTGTAGATCTTGGCTTTCAGTGTTAGTGGACCCAATCAGGATGTCTGTATTTCCAGAAAAGCTCATCTTATTGTAGTTGCAACTGTTTTGGGAAGAGAGAAGTGTTAAGAATACTGTCAAGTGAAACAATATGCTGTATTTTCTCAATATTTGAAAATACCATTACAGTTTTTATAACCAGGAGTTGTGCATTTTATTCTTCCCACATCCACCTGCAAAAATACTGTTACTGTGGCCTGATTTGTCATCATAAACTATTGTGTCATACATAAAGAAAAAACCAGTTCTTACCTCTCTGGGTGTGTAGTCGGATAACCCAGGCTGTAAACTGGAAAGTATTTCTTCCATCACTCTCATTGGCCAGACTAGCAAACTCCATTGGTGTCTGTATCAGCTGCCTGGGAATTGCTTTTGATGTGATTAGGCTACTAATTAACTGTCTTAATTTTTCTCTCCCTCCTGATGTTTTCTTTTGATTCACTTTGACTCAGAGGAGTCTGCATTCAGTGTATGTTTGTTTTTGTGTTTTGTCTAAAATCCCTAATGATAGCTTAGACTGTCCTCTTTTGGTTGAGAGTTTCCCTCTGTTGACATACATTTTTCTGTTAAATGCTTGCATCAGGATTTTTCTTTTAAGAATAGCTGGGTCTTTGCAAGGTGTAAAAACAGTGTATGGTCAGGGTGCATATGTATGTGCATATTCGTTTAAAGTATGCTAAGGGTTTTACAGTCTGAAAGAGACTGTGCATAGTTACTTCAGAACCATCAAAAACCATAATAAATGTTTACTACTTGAATTCACCAGATAGTAACCTTATAATTAAATTATTGTGTAAAGTCAGTTGAATAAGAGCAGAAGTTATTGTATTAAGGCCCACTTTGCAAGGAAACCAACTACAAGGAAGTGTGACACATGCTAATAGAATATATGCTATAGCAATATATTGCCTTTTTATTGCTTTTCCACAGGCAGCAGATTCATGTGCAGTTATTACTACCTGTATTATCTGCTAGTTTTCTATCAAAAAAGATTCAGTCTATTGAATCATTAATCTAATATTTATCATTCTTATTGAAAATCCACTAGTGTTAGCACTGTATAAAATATTGACTTAAATCTACTGGTTTTGCTAAAGATTAAAAACATATTAACCTGAAAAGCATGGTATTTCTTAGGACATTTTGAAACTACTTATTGTAGATGTTTGAAATGACAATTTTTCTATGTTGTCTGAGGAATGATTTTTTTTCTTAAATCTTTAACATATAGTAAGTGACCAGTACCATCCTGATTTGACGATGCTGAATGTTCATCCAACACACATTTGAAATTTTGATGTGTATTGCATTAGTTAGTGAATATCAAGAATAACATTTTTGCTCATACATAGAGTGTAAAATGGGATCTTTTGTAGCAGCACACGGCCTGTTTAGAATGATATAACAGGCGCTGAATGTTCACATATCAAACAAAATGCCATCTTTCTGTAGAAAAGAGGTGTCAAAAAGTTTCTTTGTACCTTTAACGCATGTGATTATGTAGTACAAAATGCAGAGTTTGTAAAATTTCTTGAATATACAGGCAAAAAATGAATAATTCAAAACAACTCATAAGTTCTACATTCTATTGTATCTTTTATAACGCAGGCAGAAGATAGCATTGTGTTCCCAGTAGAGCTGAATTTGCACAAGTTACACCTCGGAAAATGCCAGATGGTCTATGGTCTACTTTTGAGAGCTGTCACATATGTAAAGATTTGAAAAAAGAAAGACAGCTGAATGAGAGCAGTGGATCATTAAAGAGAGAGTGAGAGTCCCTGGGTATCACTGTGTTTTAAGAAGCATTGTGTCGTTCTCCATATTACACCTTTTTTTTTTTTAAGATATACACAACCTTTAAAAAATAAGGTAAAAATATTTCTGTTCTAAACTGAGTGGTTGTGGTTTAATCTCGGAACTGTCAATTGCTTTTGTTCTTTATGCTAGAATGCGGTCATATGGTCCTAATTGGTTTCAAGTGTGTTTTAACCATAAGATTCAAGTCTCCCTAGTGCAAAATTATCAATAAAGTTAAAATAAATTTAAATTGAGATAACTAATCCATTTGGGGTTTTATTCCATTTTGATTTGACCTGCATATCACATGTGAATACTGTAAAGCCAGTCAGCTAAAAAGTTGTATGTTAATGCTAAAACACTCGAGTAAGAGTACTTTGGGAACAGGATTACTTAATAAAAAATTAAAATTAAAAAACCATAGAAAAGTCCCTAAACCCTTAGTAAAAATAATAATGAAAGTGAAAGCATAAAACTGTTTAGATTTCCAAGACTTTCCATTTGCTCACAGTTTGACAGAAATGCACCTAATTTTGAAGATTGAATTTTGGATATTTGTCAAGTTACTGTATTGTAGCAAAGCCTCAAAAATATACAAACAATTTGTAAGCTGCCCCCACCAATTTAACTGGCTTAGAAAAGGTCATAACTGTCAGTTTTATAAACTGGCATCCAGATATAGAGAATTTTTAGAGTAGTCTATTGCTTGTGTTTATTGAGGAAGCTTAACTGCTCCCCAGCAATTCTAGTTCATTGGTACAACTGCACTACTCCACAGCAGGGAATCATAGGCAGTGCAGGGTGAGGAAACGTCATTACATGAAACATGAAAAACATTGTTCCTTGATTACAAAATTTACATTTGAGTGGGATAATGAAGATAAAACTATGGGGTGCTGTGGACATAAACACTGAATTTTAGAGAGTAAATTTTAATTTCTGACATTGGCAAAGATTTGTGACTGTGGTTAGGTCTACATTGACTATTTTTAAAATGGAAAGAATAACTTTTTTTTTTTAACAAAATTAATTTTGCACATAGATGGAAAGCGAATATACGCAAAGGGTTCCTGGTAGTATACTTTTAATAATACTTTTTCAGATAAGAGAAAGTTCCCTAAAAATTTGTTTTGGGACCTTTATGAGAGTTTGGAAGTGTTAACCAAATACATAGCACAAATTGAATTCCAGAGTGAAGAAAGTGCCTTGCTTATGCTTCTGTTCATAGATTTTGCAAACACTAATGCAAAATTGAAGGAGAAGCAGTTTCAGCATTGTCAATAAAAATGTCTTTGGGCAACAGTTCTTTAGGTCTCAGATAGTGTGCTCCTGTTTTGTTGGCTTGGAGGTTTCTAAGCAGTTACTACTGGAAGGGAATGATCTTTGATCTTTGTCTTCCCTTATAACATCTTTGGGGAGTCTAAAACATGAATGTTTCCCCCAGCCCTCCCTGTCTTTTCTGCCGCAGAAAATTACCACTTCGGTCAAGTAGGTTCAAGAAGGGTTACTCTGACCTAGATAGATGTGGGCAGTCAAGGCTATCTTCTGAAAAGTTTAGTGGCAGCAACTGAAATATCAAGTGGCAAGAAAAGCATGAAGCAGTTCATATTTAAACTATTATGAAGAAGTATCCTTTCTTGCCTGTGAGTGTGACCAGGACATAAAGTTTAAGATTTGTGTGAAGTTTAATCTGGAAAAGTTTATGATAGTGGAGGAAGCAATCTGAGAATGGTGTCAGTGTTCTGGATAAAAGGAAAGCATTGAGGGCTTGTTAGGCAAATTTAGAACTGAGTCCTTTTAGACACCATGTTGGTCTGTGTGTCCCAGTAGTATTAGTTGGAAAATTTGTTAATCAGTGAAGATGCTTCTTTTAGAGCAAGCCAGCTATAATTATCTATATGTATTTTTACGTTGTACACAGTGTAATCTATATGTGCATCTATACTGTGAAATCATCAGAAAATCGATATGAACCATCTGAAAAGAGAATGAACTGCAGCACTGTTTTTCCCTCCTGCTGGCACTAATTTCTCATCCATTGGATATTAGAATCTGGACCTTTTCTTTGACTAACATTTTTAAATAGTTGAAGATTGGACTGTCTGAAAACTTCATGTCCAAGCGTGATGCAGTAGTGTTTTGGTTAGGAGAGGTGATTGGGCTGATGTTTTTTGATTGTGAAATCTTGTTGTGTTACTGTGTATACAGTTTAATTAGTTCTCCCCCCAAAGGCTGCATTTTTTTTCTAAATAAGAATTGTTAAATTGAAACCACTTTTTTTTATTACAAAGCTTTACATTAAAAAACCATGCATCTTTTCTTTAGTTACAGACTAAAGAATACGTAGGAAATCTCTTTTCCATGTTGTTACAAATATTCTCCTATATGATACAGTAGTTCAACACAGAATGGTCAAGTTTCGTGCTAACTCGTTAGAATGAATTTATATCGTGTACTCTCAGAGACTTAGGCAGGTCACTGCAGATTCTTGCCTTGACAGGGTTTGGTTTGTTTTTTTTTTTTCCCTTGACCATTTTAGCGTTGCCATTAATCCCTAACTGGCCCATTACAGCCATTTCTGAAATTGTGATTCTGAGTTGAAGAATATGGAGGTGGGACGCTGGCTTGCCATAGCTCTGTGGTGTTTGAATGCACATTCCTTCTGGTTATTTCTTCCACAAAACCAGATTTGATTGGTTTTGTACTTCTCAGTAATCCATGATCTTTATGAATTTAAGCTCAAACTTGTTAGTTACCTGGATATGCCTGTTCTTCTCTAATATACTGGTCTGTGATGGCTGAGTGTCAGGGAACCCCTACCACATTACTCAGGTTATTTTCTGAAGGCTGGCAGGTTGGCCAGCCTGCATCTTAGCCTCTTACTGTGGTCTGTGTGTTTACTCCTACACTTTTTCTCTCATTTGGGTATATTTCACACGTTATTCATTTGAGTCCCTCAATACATTTATCTCAGTTTTGCTACATTTGTTCCCATTCTTGATTTTTTCTTTTTCCTCAAATTGCTTGCGTTGTTCTCTCTGTGTAGAGAACTATTCATTCTGTGTAGTTCACAGAGCCTTGCAAGCCTTTCCTTGCATTGCCGAATGGGGAATCTAGGCCTCATGCAGACGTGAGGTGCTTTTTGAATACCTAATAGTTATTGTTAATCAAGAGATATTTTTTGCTTTGTTGTCTTAATGGGGGAATGTTAAATTGTCAGTCTGTTTTAGATCAATTAGAGCCAGGAAAGTTGCATTCCCAGTCTAGCCTAAAGTGTTCAGTTATCAATTTACAATTTAAATTAACCTTTTCTTTCTTGCACTTGAAGCACAACCTCAATGTTTGCCTCAGCCAAATACTTCAGCACTGGAAAGGAGTGAGGAAGAAAGTGGCAAAATCCAAAATGGCCATGTGGGTCTGAGTAATGGAAGTGGAATTCACAACGGGGTCAAGCACATGCCTGCAGACAACAGAAAGCTTTCGGCTCCTGTTTCAGAAAAAATGCACAGAAAAATTCAGTCCACCTTGTCTGTCAACAGCAACAGCAGCAAGAAGAGTAAAATAAGCTCTATGTTTTCTCAAAAGCCAGGTACTTCACCGGAAGGTAAGCTGATATTCTTATTAAAAAAGCTAAACTGAATAAAGACCAACCAAACCTCAGTAAAAATTATACAATCAATTGAAAATAATTGAAGAGCGTGACTCATGCTCCAGAAGCAAATAGAAGTTATTAAGATAAAAGACAAGCTTCTTTCCCGAAGAAAAACATTACGTATTTGAAGGAAAGGGAAGGAATGGGAGAGTTCTTGCTTTCAAAAGTTTGGTCAACATGATCTGATAATGTTTTAGTCTCTGTACTTAGTATCCTGAACTGATAGAAACTCCTGTCAACATTGTCACACATGCACCAGAAAAAAACCATTAAAGTACCACTAGTTCAAAGCATAGTAAATATTTAAATCCAGTAATGGCAGGCTCCGTTAGGGTAGGCTTTGCTTTTGAAACGTTCTGTTAGCCAATATCCTTCCTAGCCGTGAGGTCTGAACACTAGATAATAAAACATCGACCTGTGCTTCAGTGTGCCTTGTGCTATATTTGGGATGTAGATAATGTGCATGAAAAAGCTTCGTACTCCTTCTGCATAGCTTAAATAAGCAAAAGTAAATAATTTCTCTTATGTTTTAGCTGTGTCTCTGTGCTCTCACTGCTTGCATTTACACTCATGGTTTCAGAGTTTCTGAACTTCTCAATCCTCTGCCTTCCCATTAACACTAATATACTCAATGGACTTTGCTACTGCCCTTAACAAGAAGAGCGTAGAGGCGCCAGAAATTTTATTGGTTTGAGGCAGGCATAGATGTGACTGGTTAAAAAAACACCTTCAGAGGGAGGGGACAGACACAGATTCTTAGAGAAATGGGAGACAGTAGTGTTCAGTGAAATGGGGAGGATTGTCAGTCTAGATGAAAGGAAGAGGGATCAGAAGGACCGTGTGTAGCGGCCTGAACGAAGACTACTGATGTCAGTGGAGTGACTCCTTTTGACTTCAACTATTTTAGTCAATCTTAGTCAGTGAATATGTGTAGTAATATCAAGAACAGCTTCACTCAGACCCTTCCATGGGCTGGCCCCCTTGCTATTGTTTATTTTTATATTTATCTTCAAGAACCTACTGTTACTTTTCTGTTGCACTTTTATCCTCTAACATTTCTTTCCAAAATCACAGCTTCATACTTCCTGTATTGCCTTTTCTGTTATGTGAAATATTCTTATATGGTTCTCCTTAGTGCACTTTGACAAGACTGTATCTTAAATCCTGGATCTGTTCGTGTGACTGAAGCAAAGTGCAGGCCTCTGAAATTTAAGAAATTCAACCTCTGAAAAAAAAAATTGTAGTTTCAAAGAGGCAGTGCCTGCCCTGTTCATTCCCCTAAACAATTAATTATGGCAAACATTTCCTTTTTTCTTCTAAAATTATCCTGTAATAAAAACAATTGTTGAGATTTTTTTTGTTTAATAACTGAACATAATTATGTCAAATTACTAAATGACTGAGGAGAAAATTAATGATACCTTCAGGTTTAGCTTTAAATTCTAATGTCTGATTTTAATATCCAACACAGTTGTTAGTTGCCTGAAACTGCCATTATACAATATTTTTATATACAGTCAGAAATGTTGTTATTCTTAAAGGCATGTCTGATTAGAATATAGATAATTAGTGTTGTCACATTGTATAACTTGCATTCTTTCAAAGCATGGAAATACAGGGTTGTCCTATTGTCACGTGCAGTTTCTGCAGTCACCTAATAGCTAAGGTTAAATATAGTCAACATTGTGCATCTGGCATTGTAATGTTCTCATTTTGAACGTGAGAACTTGGATATATGCTCTGAATAGCTTGTCCCATTCTGCAAATGTCTGCAGCTCCAAGTTTTCTGTTACTCAGTCCAAGTGAAGCACAGGTTTTATCAAGCAATGATTAAAGTATGTCCAGTGTATTGGAATATGCCCGTAAGGGAGTATTTGTTTTTAAAAGTGATTTTGTGGTTTTGAAATTTATTTTGCTTTACAGTTCTCTGACAGACATGTTTTACATTTGTGTAAACACATCTGCATGCACACATGTATAAGCCTTCTGACAGCTTCTTCAGCTTTTCAGTAAGGTACCCTATGGGGCTACATGATAAAGCTATAAACTATTAGTATTCTCATCAAGCTATTGCCTTTCAGGAAGTATCAATATATACTTTATTTGTTCTATTAGCCCAGTTTTTTGGAAGATGCACAATCAGAAAGTCTGGCAACGGTCACTTGAAATAATTAACACAAAGAAGAGATCTCTATTTAAGGCAAAAATGATTTATTGATAACTTAAAAATGATTGTGTTATTACTATAAGTCATGTTAACCCCTTATGACTACTTCTGGAAGACTGCACTACAAAAACCTGATATAATTAGCCCAGTTACTTGTTCAAAGGACTGTAATTGCATTTAAATCAGGAATATATGCATATATATGCACATATATAGATGCTTGATAAATACATCTAACTATTCTAAGCCGGATGAGTATATTAATAAGTTCAGTGACTAAGGATTGCATAGACATTCTTTCAAAAGGTATACACAATTTAATATGAACTTAACTTCTACAGCTTCTTTGTATAATGAACATTTTTGGGCAAACAGGTGTTTTTCTGAGCAGTTGCCTCTTCTGATTCAATGACATTTCTTTAGAGGCTATTGACAAGGCTTATAGGAAGATGGAAAAGATAGGAAACTATTGAAAATTGTTCGCAGCATTGCTTAACTACTTGGCTTTGCTTTAACTCGTGCCATGTTAACCTCATAAGCCACTGGTTACTGCTGAAGAGCTGCTGGGTTGGAATTTACTTGAAGGTGTGTATTTGTATTTGGGCACATATATATAGTGTAATAATATAAGTTCTGGCAGTTTTTTAAAGGGTCTTATGCAGAAAGAGACAAACTATATTTATTTTGTACTCTGAGTAATGAATCAGCTGAATTAACTCACCCACTTTGTTTACTATAGCATCCAGAAAGTTTTAGTAGAAAGAAAGTAAACTTGTACACTTTCAGATATTTCAATTCACTTTAATTTTGCTATTCCTTATGTAGTACCTTGGATTTTATAATCTAATTGCTAGCCTTGTTCGTTTTTTAAGCCTGAAAATACACACCTTGTATTTTTACTTCATCTGCCTTGTCTTCCTCCTTAAGTGTTCTGTAGTCAGTCAGGAGACTAACTGAACTAAGTGAAGGAAAGTGGCCAGAGAAAATAAATAGATTATGTCCTCAGAAGGAAAAGAAGTGAAAATTCTGGCTGTCAAGCTGAGTTTAAACTATAGAAAAGAGAAAATATTTTTCATTTTTTTTTCTTATTCCCTCCCAAAAGCTGCATTCTTCTTGATTCGTCTTAAAAGACAGGAAGTTGAATATTTGGAGCACCACACTTGGTTGTAATGCAAAGTTTGTCCAGGTCTGGTAATTTTCTCTAGAATATTGTATCTACTGACAGAACAGAACGCTTGGAAAGGCTTGAAGCAGGATAGAATCAAGAAACATGATGGGCTTGCCTCCCACCCTGCACAGGAGCATATTCGGGCTCATGCTTATTTGAAATGTAGCATGCTGCTTCATATACAGCAGATTTCAGTATATTTACTGGAAAGCTAAATGAAGCTCAGTATTGCTTTACCCTGGGTAAGGTCTTCCCATGAAGGTCCGTACTGCTCCTGTTGGTCTCCAAAGTACTAGGCAATCCTAACACAAGCTATGAAGCCTCCCAGTCTGCCACCCCTCAAAAATTCACCCACCACAGTTAAGAACTCTTTTATTAATTGTTCCAGCTGCAAACTCCAGTTGTGCTGTGGGTCATACCTTGTGAGCTTTCGGAGCTGAATTTGTGTAGGAGATGCTTAAAATGTAGCAGACATTTTGGTAGCAGTAGTATAAAAGCTTTAAAAACTTGTTTTTTAATGAGTCTGTAGTATATATAGTTGTGTCAGCATTCCAGAATATGCTGGTTAGAAATACTTTCACATCCAGTGAGACTTAGGAGGGTGTGAGTGTACTCACTAGTTCTGCTTTTCCTCCACATCTATTATTAATCCATATTGTCCCTGAAGAAATCTTACTCAGCTCCATAACTTACACTACAAAAAACCAAAGGAATTATGAAATAGTTGGAGTGTCACTCCTAAAAAGCAGTTTTTAAACACTGTTTCAGTTCTAAAGATTTTTCAAAGGGACTGGATAGGTTTCAGTGAATATTGGGAATAAAAAAATTTTTAGCTCAAAGAAATTTTAATAATATTGTGAATTATTGATGCCAGAGGTGTCAGAGTACTTCCAAAACACTGGTTGGTAGGCCACTAGCAAAGAGAATTGTTACTGTCTTGCACCTGTTTGTTGTGAGCAGCAGAGAAAAACACCTTGGAAACGTGAAAAAGCAATTGTAAGTGAGTAAAAAGGAAGGCAGTCTAGCTGCTGTGTTCAGATGCATTGGTACCTGTCCAGAGCAACTTAAAGAAGAGAGGAGGTCTAAAGGAGACAGCAATGAGGCAGCAGAACAGTAGATCTAGATGTCAGGAAATGAATACAGATGAGTAACTGAATACAGACGTACGTGTATCAGAGTGGTGGAAGGTAAGTAATAATGACATGCAGAGTTGGAGGAGGAAAGGAAAGAAATTGGACAGGGCAAGGATGGAAGAAGAATTTAATTAAGGGAGTGAGGGGCCAAGGTAGGTGCTTTTTATTTTCTGAAAACCAAACCAAGTTTTCCTTCCAAATCCTTATGAAGCTTGATGTTATGCATTTTTTGAATCAAAGCAATCATTTATGAAAAGTTAAGGATGGAGAGAGGTTTTAATTACATACAAATTTTAATTAATTTTTAACATGGAGCTCTCTCTTCTGGTCAAGTTGTGACCTCAGAAGTTACTGTGTTTGGTAGGGAAGTTCCCACAGCTCCAGTGACTCGATAATTTGACTTTAATGTGGTACTTCACATACTCAAAAGTCTTTGAGCATACACAATTGCTGTATTCATTTGGAAACAGTAGATTGCTATGCTGAACAGATCAGGAGCCTGCCTCCTGTATGGACAGTGAGATCTACTCTTTATTCCTTCCTTCCCAGACCCTCTGAACCAGAAAGGCACTGGTTTTCAATGGGTTTCTTTCAGGAGGGGTCTTTAGGAAGTGTAATAAGGCTAGATGCAGCAGTGAGCTAGATAAGGAAAGCCTGCAGCATGGGGGCGAGACTCTGGGGAAGGACAGTCAGTGCAGACTTGCCACCACATTTAAATTACCACTCATGCTTTTCAAGAAGCAAAGTCTGAAGCAACCTTCTTCAACTTTCTGGACTGTGCTTCTTGTGGTACTGAGCTTAGAGATGCGATGAACTACTTCACCCACAGTGTGGGTGTTCTTTTAAATCCAGTGTTTAAATTTAACATTTCAGAGTGCATTTAAATGAGACATCCCCCTCCCCCTTTTTAGTATAATGCAGCTTCATCTGTTCTAGATTTTGAATCAAGGCATGGGGTTGGTGGACACTATTTAACTCATGCTGCTGACTACGTTAATTTATTAGAATATCCCAAGTGATACTGATGGCTTAACTGAAGACAAAGCAAGTCCAACAAATAGCCTTTGTGTTAAGCCAGGGTCTTAAGAGCTACTAGGTGCATATATACATGGAACCTAGAGAGTAGTTGTCTTAGCATGCTAGCAGACATATTTGAAGTAGGAGTGTTTTACTTTGCTTTATATAACTTTATATATGGAAAATGGTTTCCAGGAAACTTTCCTTTAGTGTGCATGATTTTCAGTAGGATTGTGTTGGGTTTTTTTCCTCGAGGGACACCAGAGCAGCAGCAAGTTTTCTTTTGTATACTGTTCAGTCATTTGATCAGTATTATTTCCTGAAATTCAATAAGAGTGTGCATCAATAGCCTAACATTGCAGAAATATCTGTTGGCCATCTCTCAACCTGGCTTTTTTTTTTTTCAAGCGTACATACACTTCTGAAATCCATCCCCTAGCATTAAGTAGTATTTAAGCAGCTACTTGTTAATATCCTGCAATCGCTCTACTTTAGCCAACATTTTGTTTGTTATGTTTTAGAAATTGGTTCAAAGTGGATTTGTGTCTGAGCATGAAGTGCTAAACGGGGGGTTTTGTTAG
Source organism: Rhagologus leucostigma (assembly GCA_013397725.1). Taxonomy (NCBI): domain Eukaryota; kingdom Metazoa; phylum Chordata; class Aves; order Passeriformes; genus Rhagologus; species Rhagologus leucostigma. The sequence continues at coordinate 1,486,289 of VZTD01003424.1, read as the reverse complement.
ACAAGGTTGTATCGGAACGCAGTTGTCAATCAGGCAGTGGGCAAATAACATCATATGGTCAAATGTGTGTTTTTTAAGAATGCATTTTGAAGCGTGATGTGTTTTAAGCATGGTTTACATTGTTTTTTACACAGAAGTCTTGAAAGGTAATTTACATGTTCTTTAACCAGATTGAGTGGAAAACAGGGCCTATAACAAAAATAAGGGTCTTCCAACAGCATCTTTTTTATAAGGACATGGTCTAGCTAGCACCTAACTTGTCTCAGTGTTTGCAGTGATGAGCAGTGGCAGTGAAGACTTCATATTCTAAGGAAGTCTTAGGTATTGGAAATTAGCAGATTTCTTAGTATATCTGTATGTTTGAAATGGATCATTTTACTCCTGAAGTTATATCTGTATTGAGAGCTTAGAGTATAAGCTTTGATAAAAGTTTCCATGTGTTCAGTGTGATTTGCCTGTTAAGGCAACATTTTAATTTTCTTGTTCAATAGAGATAATAGTTTTATATTTTAAATGGTGAGGTATCACATATGCTAGGCTTTGTAACTATGTTTTTTCCCTGTCTAAATAAATGTCACTCTATTATCTAGAAATAACCATACTCCATACAACATGTCAGTTTGTTCTTTCTGCCTTTTCTTATTTTTCTGTGAACATTTTCCTGGGTGCAGTGGGTTTTCTCAAAAGAAAGGGGAGGGGTCGCAGAGGCTGCCCGTGGGCCCCGTGGGTTGCAGAACGGTGGGAAGTGTGACAGCGTGTGTGCCTCTGCTTGGGAATTTTGTTCCTTGCCTCTGCAGCCCTTTAAGAACTTTGCGCTGTGGTGGTTTCTGGCTGGTGCTGTGCCTCTCTGGCTGTGGGCTCTCAGCCGCTGGCGCTGTGTGTTCATCCTTGCCGCTGCCAGCCCGCGCCGCCGGACTGCGGGACGCCTGTAGCACCTGCTGGGGCTTCTGTTCAGGGCTCTGCGGGGGCCCGCAGTAAACCCCTGCTGAAGACCTCAGCTGTCACTTTGATTGTGGGTTTGCCCTTTTTGATTCTCTCTGTGAGACAGCAGAGTGCTTGGAGATTTGTTTTGAGTTGTCTGAACTTGGTGAATATAGTTAGTAAGAAGCTGACCAAGGTCACCATCCTGTAAGTGAGCTTATTTACCACTGTAGACATGAAAAACTTTTATCATATGTGACCTGCCTGCTTGGTATGAAAGCTTTTTGAGTCAGTTTTTGATAGGTTAATGTCAAACACTATAAAAGCAGGACATACCAGCCTGCACATGCATTTCTCTGTACATTTTTCAGTTCAGCTTCTGCATTTCCTGTACAGTTTTGATGGCTGACAGTTCTCTTAAAAAACTGTTTCTTAAGTAGAGTGGCACCTTTTCATAAAAATGAAGAGGAGATGATACAAGGGAAATGGAAATAAAATAAATATATATTTCAGTATTTGAAAGGAATTGGATACCTTGGTAATATCTGTATGCAGAAGTTTTAGAAGTAAAAAGTGGTGTGCACATGCAGATGTATAAAGACATGGACAAACATTAAAATAGTTTTACTGTTGATATTGTTTTTTTTCCTTTAATAAGCATAGCTGTTATAACTGGGGTAAGTTAGAAGTGGGGCTTTCTGGGCTTTGAATAACAGTGTGTAAACAGTTTGAAGGGATCTTAAGCCTATTTCTTGTCTGGATATTGTCTGTGGTAGTATTTAGAACCCAGTTAAAGTAGATGTTAACATGTACTGTACAAAGTCTTTGGTTAAATCAGCACATAGTGGGGCGTGTGTGTATGATATAAAGCAGCAAAAACGTGAACATGTTGGTTGGGTTCTATTTGCCTTGGCATTGTTTAACAGTTTTGATGAAGTTTCCTAACAAATCTGTGCCTTTTGGGGACGTGCCAAAGGATTAAGGAAACACCTTTACTTACACTGGTTTTAAAAAATGTCGGATGGAATGACCCTTTTAACTTCAGGTCTAACTTTCATCCCAGACAAAATGAAAGAATATTTGAAGATAAGCTTGAGTATCTGAAAGCTCATCTTTTTTCCCCAAATGCAATTTGGTCTAGTAAAATGTACTAGCACTGCTGACAGACCAAGACTGTTGTAATTTATGCATATCAGCATAGCTTATGGGAGCTTGGATTTAGTCAGCAAATGTGATCTAGTCTACAAAAGTGCTTCAGTGAAATCAGAAACATTTGGTAAAAGAACTAAGGTAGATGTACTGGTTTGGACTATTTTTTTTTTCCTTTTAAAGTATGCCTCTAGACAATGTTCACACCTCACATCTGCACTTTTGTATAGTGACAGTCTCTAGTGCAGCATTTCTCAATTAGAGAAGTATGTAATATACGAACTGAAAAACAATGGAAACTTGAGACTGGTGTGGTGTAGTGTAGAAGTCCTAAGAAAAAGTTTATCTTCATTAATGATTTACCTGTGTGATGAGACTTAAACACTTCCACAGAGAAGGAAACTGGTTTAATGAAAACTTAAACCTCAAGAAACTTGGGAGTTAACTTACTATCACCAGTAGTGCATCATGAACTTCAAGGCTGATGGAGTTTTGTCCACAATAAAGACGTGCCCCTAATTCTTGATTGCGTTAATGTATCTAATGGGAAAAAAGAATGAGAACCTCTAATTCTCAAATAAAAACAAACAAACAAAAAAGAGCCAGTGTCATAACTGATATTACTGTATCATTTCCTTATTAGAAGAGACTAGAATATTCTAAAGTTGCCAGAAAACACATTGTCAGACGTTAAAAGCACCAACTTTACAAATACATAAAATATGTTTCGTTCTAGTTGGATTAAACTGTTCCACTCCTCAAATCATCTGAAAAAAAAAAAATTACGATTTTGATAGGGTAAGGTTAAAGGGTGGAGGTTTAGTCTTTATTCTTAATGTACTAAAATGTTTTGAAATTTAGAATAGTATGTAACTTAAAATAGTCTCCTTGGTCTTATAAGCAGGAAAAAATTACTGGAGTGTCTTGTGCAAGCAATGAAATAGATTGTAGTGGTCTCCAACATGGTAATGAAAAACTTGTGGTCCTCTCTTTTGGAGTGAGCTTTGTATAGCACCTTCATGGCTGCATTCCACTGATCATAACAGCAGTCAAAGGAAGTTGGTTTTAGCTGTATAATGTTTTCTGTGGAACTGACAGGTTGCTGTAGGAATGTAGATACTAGAGAAGGATGAGTTTTGTGTGGCATGTAGGTTTGTTATTACTACAAAAATACAGTGTAACTGTATCTTTTTCTTACAATTGCATCTGTAGATAAGAAGCCAAGAAATAGGGGTCATACGTGGAAGAAATTATTCTTCCACCTGTTTTATCGAACTGTATTACCGCCCTTTAGAGTCATGATTCTGAATTCCGCAAGTTAGGTAGGCCTGGGTAACAGCATGCTTTGTCATGTGTTAAATAATTGCTACCTGGATAGCTATTAAAAGTCAATAACATGAAGAACATAAAGGCATGATTATTTCAGGTTTGTCCTTGAAATGTGGATCAAAGTATATATTCATTGTACAAGTGAGTCATTGCAAGAATGAAGAGAGCATTAAAGGGTATCTCTACTTTTCTGTTAATTGTTTGTGGAGGTTAAGTAAAATTGTTACATAAAGATTTTCTGAATCGAATATTAGGTCTGCCATCTGGGGAGAAGGAAATAAAAATAAAGAGTAGGTAAATAAATCCTTTGAGTGTTTCAATCAGTGAAGAACAGATAAAAAAAAGACCCTCTACAAAGTTTCAGTAATAACACTAATGGCCAAAATTTCTTACAGTGTCTTGGACCATTTTTGATAGCTTTTACCTTTCAAATACCTTTATTTAAACCAACACAGCCTCTTCTTGTAAGTCTTGATTTGCTGGATTTTTTAGATTAGGAGGGGAAAGTTCTTTTGTAGGTCCAGAAAATGCTGTCTGAATATAGTGCCTTTTTTTTAACCTAGGAACTCTGTTCCTTGCCCATGAATAAAAATGTATTATAATGTCTGTGAATGTGTATTTCTCTCCCTGCAGTTTTACATATCCCTGCATGAAGCAGGCAAGATTTTTTGAACATCTTATTTACAATACCTGTACACGTAAAGTTTTATTATGGTGTACTAAAAAAAAGATTGTAGAACAACATTTGTTGTTGTATTAGCTTCTTCAAGGTGTAATTTAAAGATGCAATGTACTAAAAGCATAGTTCCTCAAATATGAAGGTTTCTTAGAACTCTTGGCTTCTTTATCTTTTCCTTCATATTAAAAGAAAATCTGAAAGGAGATTTTACCTGAGCATATTTAACACCATCTCCATGACAACCAGCTAATTAATCGCTATCAGTCTGGCTTTGGTCCTCTTCAGTGCATTGATACTCCCCAGCTTTTTTTCACATATCTTCTGTGTTTTCTATGAAGGTCATTTATTTAGCGACATTATGTCTTTGGGAAAAGAAGTCTTTTAATACAAGAAACAACTTTCTTTAAAGCACCTTAAATGTACCTGTGGTTTCTCTCAGTTTTGCTTCCTACACAGTAGTAGGGAGATTTTAAAGTTAGGGGTTTGGGTTTTTTCCCCCTTTCTTGCTTTTCCTGATATTTCCATTTTTTCCTTTTGGGCATAAGGGTTCATTATGACCGTGGCCACATTTCAGTACAGGAATGTGCACATGAAGTTTGTATCTAAGTGGTATAGTAAGTAGGAGTGGGCTAAGAGTTCAAGTAATTCCTTTGCTTCTTGGGACAGATTTGGCAGGTCTGAGCCTCTGTTGCTGCATTGCTATAAGTATTCACTCTTGCTTGTGTAAGTCATTGCTGCAATATCGTGCAGTCAGAGTTTCTGCAATGGTAGAGGTATTTGGAATCAATGGTAGAGGTATTTGGAATCAATCAAGATAACTTGCCATGGCTACTGCATAATTTTTACATTTATAAATGTGTTTAGAAGGCCTGATAATAGTATTACTAAGTAATTGCAAATTTTCCCCTATGACAACAGTCTTCTGCATGCTAACTGTTAGAACCTAACCTGTATAGAACATATTGTCTGTAGGTGTTCAGACCAGCTGTCCATGTAGCTCAATATCCTGTCATTCCTAGCAGCCTCTCATAGAGGATACTTGTGGTAGACTGTAGGGACAGGGAAAGGGTGAGGTTGTGCAGGATATTTTTCCCCAGAACGTTTTCCCTGTCTTCACCTGTCTGTGGCTCAAGAGTTCAAAGTTTGCAAGCAGTAAAAAGAAAGAAAGCTGAGGCTAGGAAAGAAAAGTATTTCTCCATCCTGAACACTTCTTGTATTTCTAAGTTTTCATTTTGTTTCTGAATGACTATTCACTGCCTCTTACAAATTAAATATGTTTATACATATGAATTTATACTTATTATGTACAATTGAGTATATTCCTCACTCCTGAAGCCTCATTTTCACTGGCACATGTTTAGTTCCAATCCTTGTTTTCCTGTCATGTCTCATGGATGTATTAATTGTTTGAAGTTATTCCATATATTTACTCTTTGGGTGCTGTATTTTTTGCAGATAGTTTGTGGGACACCTTAATTATCTCATATAATTTAGTAGTACTTGTAAAAGCTGGATATTGATGTTCAGGTGTAGTTATGAACTCTCTTGAAGATTGAAGCAGTACGTTAAAAGGCTTGACAGCAGATTTGTATAGAAAAGCAGTAGAAAAATCTGTGTTTTGACGGAATATCATACATATTGTTGAAAGTAAGAAATGCGTGTAACATGCTGTTAAGCTGGTTTTAACGTGTGCGTAAAACAATAAAGAAAGCAACAACGCTGAGGCAACTCCTTTACTTTCCTTCATAAGTATCAAGCCAACAAAACAGATTCAGAAGGGTGAGATAAACAGGGAAAGGCTGGAAGTAATTTTAGGTAGTTTCCCTCATTAGTTGTTTGTTTTTGGGGTTTTTTTAAATCAGTTTGTGTAAGAATGTATAACTGAAAATAATGGATAAGGATATTTACATAATAAATGACTGAGGAGATTGATCTAAGCAGATCTGAGCAGTTAGTACTTGAGATTTGCATGAAGTGAAGTGGTGGCAGGAAATTTGCACTGAGTTGGAGATGAGTTAAGCTGCAGAAGGGACCGTGAAGATGGGAAACATTTTTTGTGGTAGATTATATCTACTCTGAACGATTTTCATTTAGGTACTTATTTGCCATTGTGATGTATCTGGATTCAGAATAACATATTAATGATTTTCTCTTTTCTTCTTTGCTTTTTTTTTTTTGTTTGTTCCTGCATGCTACTGAACTATTACATATGAAGATTGCTGTGTTCACTGTATCCTGGCTTGCTTGTTCTGTGAATTTCTCACCCTCTGTAACATTGTTCTGGGACAAGCATCCTGTGGCATCTGCACATCGGAAGCCTGCTGCTGTTGCTGCGGGGATGAGATGGGGGATGACTGTAACTGCCCATGTGATATGGACTGTGGCATAATGGACGCATGTTGTGAATCTTCAGATTGCTTGGAGATCTGCATGGAATGCTGTGGGATCTGCTTCCCATCATGAAATATTTATCCCTTTCTATTTTATTCTCTGTAAAACTGGAGAGCTTTTCTTTAAAAACATTTGAAGAAAGACAAGGTAAGATTTTCACACTTGCACTGTTAATTCTCTTTATATAAATATTTTTTTAAAAAGCAATCCTCAAATCTATATTCTAACACAAATTGTATAGTTTTGTATGTGAGACTAAAGCTACATTCCAGCTTCCTTTTGGCTTTGCAAATGGAAGAGTTTATTGAAAGTGGATTCTAGGCCTGATACTGCAGGCCATATGAAGGCAAAGTCGCCGTTTGAATCGAGTGATAGGTTTTGGTCAGAGAACAGACTGCAAAGCAAAGCCTTAAGTATTTGCCTTTACCTACTTTAATGTTTAAACACTCAAATGCCTCCATGCATAACATGCCTTTACAGGCATTCTGAAAATCAAAATGTCTTTATTTCTCTCTCTTTGGGTTGAAAGCAACTTTGCTTTATTGTTTTAAACTTAATTCAAAAGCCAGCATCAGAAATCTACCATTGGTTATGCTACAGTGGTCGTGTTGGCAATGTTTTTTGTTTTGAATATCTCATTGATTAGAGAGCAGTTCCTGGTGTTTTCCATTGCCGAGATTATCTGACAAACTAAAGTCAAATATAAGTTTTGCCCTAGAAGAGTACCAGGATTTCTTTGTTATCAATCAGGACAGAATAGAGAACTTATTTTACTTCAGTACTATTATTACTTGAAATGCTTCGTCTTAGAAAGAGACTTTGGAAATCTGTGTAGACGTGAAATACATCCTTAGAGTAACAAACAAATAGACTAACAGTTCTTCAAAATTTGGCTGTAAGAGGAAAATTATTAGAAGTTAACTCAAGAATCTAAACCTGTACATTAAGTGGTCTGGTCAGTGTTTGTGGCTTTAGAGCCAGTGCCACATAACCTAGTATTAGTTTCTTTACGGTGTGAGAAAGATCTACAGGGTAGCAGAATTTAAACAGGGTATAAAAACCAAATTAAAACTGACTTGATCAGGAAATGCTGTCATTAAATGAGAAAAGTAAGTGAAAAAATGTTTATTCTCAGATACATTTTAAGTGTTATTTTTAAATAACTGTGTAAAAGAAAGAACATTCTAAAAATATATGATACGCTTTAAAAATAAAAGGATTGGTATTTAAAATGTTTGAAAAATACAGTTAGGATCTGTTGGACCTAACTGTATTCCCTATTACGCCATTAAGGTTTTCCAAGAAATACCTCTCTTTTGTAATTGTAATTGTGGAACACATAGAGGTTTATGGCATTCCCAGATTTAGGGAATCAAAGTACCCATTTTCTTTACCATGTGCTAATTTCTCCCCTCCATGTCTGTAGCTCATGAACTTTTCTCTGTAAACCAGCCACATATCTTGATCTCACTTACTTAAACTTTCCTGTTTACACAGGATATCGCATTTGTAGATTGTAGATTTGTAGATCTCCTAAATTCAGTCCTTGTTACAAGAGTCATCAATAGCAAATAGCATGTGTTGAGTGACTTGGCCATAAATGTCTCTTTCTACTATAGTGAATTCAGTTTATGCAAATGTGACAAGCTAAAGATCACAGGAGTGTGAAGCTAAGTCAACAAATGGTCTGATATTAACCAAAGCTTCTTCTTGTGAACACTGACTAGTAGTGCCTACTACTGCAAGTTATCACTGAAGCCGAATCCTTAACTATACTAGGGAGCTGGGAAGTGTTTTGCTTTAACATATTCAATATTGTGGTGTATTCTGATGCAATGCAGATTCACCTTCGGAGGGTTTCCTAATCTGTTTTTTGATAGTTGCTACAAGTATTATTCTTGTTATGGTTTTTTTTCCCATAGATTGGGCCAGATTCTGATCTGTGTTGTGTAAACTAAGTGCATTTCCATTCATGTCAGAATTTTCCTTTGGTTAGATTCCAGTTAGAGAGCACAAAAATATTATGATAATAGGCAGGCTAATAAGGAATCATATAGTTAAACTGATAAATTCCCAGTGCTCAGAATCAGGCCCATGGGGCTCAATTATGACTCCTAAAAGGCTGAACCACATTGGGAAGGGGGAAGAGGTGCCTTGGTTGAGTGGCATTGCCTGGAGGCATTTTGTCTTTGTAAGGCATAATGCCTCTGGGGAAACTGGGGGCATCGCATTGAGCATTGGGACTCAATGCACCTTGGAAAAAGCCTAGAGAGTGCTTTGTCCATTGTGGGTCTATGGTTGACACCATAGTTGTGGGAACATGTTTTCTGGGGCTAGACAGCACCATGAACTGTCTTTCCTCATGTCCTTCTGGTCACAGAGATGTGAATTATGGCTGTTTCTTGTCTGATTGTGCATTTGGGACAGACAAGATGACTTCCAGTCTCTTGTCCTGCCCCAATATCCATGCCCTGCTGGAACAGTTCCAGTTCTGTGCTTAGAAAACTGCACACTTGTATATCATGCTTTTAGTGAATGCTGGATCTTACTAAAAATTACTTTTACCACAGGTTGATATGGTTTAAAAAAAAAAAAACCAATCTAGGGAGTCCGCTTCCTGTGTAAAAGTTATCTATACAGTTTGCCCTGCACAAGCCCTTGTTTCTACTTACTGGAACTCAGTGGGTTTTTGATTTATTGAAATTATGAAAACAATAATTATGAGAACTTTGTTCATGCATAGATGCATATGTGTATATACCTTTTCTCACACACATGGACACACAGATATCTTTTCCCACTTTATTTGTGAAATACTAAGAAGTGAAAATAGTGTTATTAAACCTCACAGTGATTAGAAGTTTCAAAGTATTACAGACAATTGAAAAAATAAAAACTTGTGTATTTTGTTTGACATTTAAATGTAATCTGCTACTGTTTGACATAGAGATATTAGCACTTTTGAAAAATGTATCTTTGTAGCAGAGAATATTAGCATGTAGTTTAAGGAATTCCTTTCTATATTTATATTCTTAAATTCTGTTTTGTAATTTTCACTCTATAAGCAATCTTGTAAGCACCTTGTGTAATGAAAACAAGCAGAATTAGAAGTCAAATGTGAAAACAGAGTTTAAATAAAATGAAAACATTAGAACTTAACTGTCTATTTTATAATAGTTCTTGTGAACTTGTACAGTGTTTCAGTTTATAGTTCTGCAAACTGGCCCATTTAAAAAACATGCTGTTTGTATTTTATATCAATTGGATATGCTACTTGCAAACACTATTTTGAAATAAAGATCTTTATTTTGAAGCTTTGGGATATCATTGTCTTCTAGTCTTGCCTTGTTACTCCTCTGAAGAATAATTTCATGTCTTTTTGTGTTTTTTCTTCTGCTTTAACACTTCTGAAAGGTGTTGGCCTTTGGGTGATTTGCACAGGGGGTGAACCAGTGTACAAGTTGTCTTAAAGGTGGAGCTAAGCCAACTCGGGCACTAGAAGCTGTGCTAGCATGAACCTCCGGCAGTAAAAAAATTTGTTATTAAGAAGGCAGATTCATTCCATGGTGAAATCAGATTAATTAGGTGAAATTCCAGTAATGATTAAATTTTATCAAAATGAAAATTATTTTAATACATCCACAGCAAGTCTTCAGTTTACTAAAAACAAGAGTGAACCAAGACACTCTGAACCAAGAGTGTCATTGGCTCTCAGTGTTCATAGTATTTTTTCTTTATGTTGGCCTAAGCTAAGTATGAACATCCTTACACTACTTTAAAACTGCAGAAACCACATGCCTACCGTCTTTTACACGAATTTTTCTACATCTATAGCCCTGTAGAGGGTAAAAAAAATTGCTTCTCTGGGCATTATAGAGGAAAGATGATAAAACTGGCAGAAATTGTGTTTGAGTGTGTATCATGAAGTCTTGCATTGAGACTGTGCACCAAAATAATTGTTTCAGTAAAAGAACTGATAGACACATAGACAAATAGCACCATTTGACACCTATTTTAGTTGGTTTAGTCAGTATCCATAATACATATTCCTAGAAAAAATGGCTCCTGTGAAGAAGAATCAGGAACATTCGGGAGCTTTTGGATTGAATAATGGCTCTATTTCAGCCATAGTCCTCATGTTAAAAATTGTTTGTTGACTTTGATGAATCACTGATTTTATAATATTCTAAATGAGAAACTTTTCTGAGTTCTTCACACATTTAGGCTTTTTTCACATTATCATAATGGCTGCAATATTTGCTGTATGTTCTTGGAGAGCAGTGCCAATTATATTGATGTATCTCCATGAGAAAGCTCTTATTGTCTCCAGTCTTGTAACTTTCTAAAAGGCAACAGATAGATCATAGAATGAATCATGTATCTGAAATCTTACTCTCAGCCCCAAAATTAACTTAAACAAATTATTAAAATATTACAGAAATATCTCCTTAGTGTCTTGTCTTAGTCTTTGAGTGCATCCACCGTGTACTGGAAAACTCCACATGGTGTTTGATGGTGACAGTAGTAGCTCTAGAATCCTACACACATTAACCTCATGTTTTCCTTACCTTCCAAACCTTATGCCAGTTCTTAGCACTTCCAAAGAGAGCAGGGAGACCTTAACTCAATTTTAACATTGAAGGAAGTTCAGTAAAAATAATACTCTTCACTCACTTCCAAGATGCACTTGTTGAGTGTGCTCAGTGCACTTGAATGTGAAGTTGATTGCTTGTACAAAGTTTAACCTTCTCTTAAACACTTGCTTATGCTATTTACCGGTGATTTGGTGCTAGTCTCATAAAAGGGTGGGTTTTCTCTCCTTTAGAAATCTTTAATTTGATGGGCTATTTCTACTATATCTGGAAAGAGAACGTTCTCTGAATTACCATTCTGCCAAACAGGCAGATGTTGAATTTGATTAGATGTTCTTAATGTTTTTATGGGTTTCAGTCAAAGGTTCATAGAATGGCTTGGGTTGGGAGGGACCTTAAGCATCATATGGTTCCAACCTGCTTGCCATGGGCAGGGACAACTTCAACTAGATCAGGTTACTCAGAGCCCCATTCAACCTGGCTTTGAACACTTCCAGAGATGGGGCATCCACAACTTACCTGGACAACCTCTTCTAGTGCCTCATCACCATCACATTGGGAATTGCTTCCCAGTACCTAATCTAAACCTCCCCTCTTTCAGCTTAAAGCCATTCTCCCTTGTCCTATCACTACATGACCTTGTAAATAGTCTCTCCATTTTCCTTTTAGGCTCCCTTCAGGTAACTGGAAGGCTGCAGTTACGCCACCCAAAAGGTCTTTTCCCCAGGCTGAACAATTCCAATTCTCCTATCTGTTCACCACACTTAATAAAACACTGCGTACAATCCTGTTTGCTTATTTTATGTATGCATATTATAGCAATTGTTAGTACATTACCATTCAGTACTCATAATGGAATGTAAGATGAAAGACTGTATAATACCTTTTGTACATTTAATAGTACCTTACTGATTTTTATTCTGGTACACGTATGCTATTTTAACTGACAAAATACTCCACTATAATTGGGGCTCTTTATATCATCTCAGTAGGGTATGTAATTGGTGCCCAAGCACTACACAATTCCTCTTCAATCAGTGATGTAGGATTCAGAAATTTGTCTCATCTCCAAGTTGCACAAAGTGACCACACTGTGAATGTGCTGTACTCCACTATGTTTCATGTTACAATCCTACTTTTTTAGGCACCAGATTCACAGTGCCTACCTTTGTTTCCTTAGCTTTATTGCAAGGTGGTATGTTTGGTTTTGTTTTGCTTTTAAATTTTGGTTCAAAGAGAATTGAAAGGGTCTTCATTATGGAGGTCTGGGACAATACCAAGATACATGTTGCATTGTAAGTTATTTCTTCATCTTTTCTATGTTCTCTGCTATATGCAACTTCTAGGCAAAGAGACTTGTAAAGGTGATGTCTTTGGAACTTTGGACTTAGCATCTAAATAAGTGAAGCTCAACAGTGTTGAAATATTTGAAAATGAAAATGATCATGTCTTTTTTGCTCAGATAAAGCACCAGAAGTTCTATCAAGATGGATTCTGCAGAATCTAGCAAACTGGCAACCTTCGAAATAGTTCTGCTTACAAGAATGACACTAGCACATTAGTTTCAAATTACCACGTTTTACAGTAGCATATATATACACGTATATGTGTGTATATATATATATATAAA